>BPLR01014309.1:5000-28095 GCA_021605095.1 Caerostris extrusa | reverse complement strand
CAATAATATTAGTTTTCAAAGTATTTTAAAAATTAAATAATTTAATTTAATTTTTAAAATTATGGATATGTAATTTGCATTCAATAAACTTAATCTAAATAAATATAATGCTAAATTGAAAATATTTAAAGGAAAATAAAAGAGGATATATTTTTATTTTATTTCAATGAAACATTTTGCCTATAAATTGAAAGGATTGAAAATCTTTTAGAATAACAATTTTAAATAATTTTTGTAATAATTTTCTGCATTGTATAATAATCCTACAGGAGACATTTTTTTTATTTTATATTTGTTTCTCTTAATTTTAAATCCAAATTTGTAATTCTTCAAAGATATTTATTCACATTTCTACGAAATAATTTTGTCATAGTAAACAAAAAATTGTAGTTTCAGCAATGGCAGCAAATTATTTTTCCTATATTATGTAAATTATATGCGTAATAAAGGACTGACTGCATTTGATATGCTACAGATAATTAGCAAGATATATCACATAATTTACACAACCGAACAATTCAACCTAGTGACATAATGCTGCTGCTACAATTTTTTAGAAAGTTTTTATATAATATGAAACATGTTACTATACTAGCGATAAAAGTTATTATAAATTAATGCGTTCATTTATAAGAGAAAAATTTTATATATAGTGAGCAGTTGTTTAGCTCGATTGTAACTGGATGTAGTTGGGTTGAAACTTGACACACAGGTTTCAGCACTGACGTCTATTTATACACGCCCAAACACCACTCAAACACATTTAAAAACAGACAATATTTAACAAATTTAAAGAAATGTAATTAGAAATTCGTGGAAGGAGTCCACTTCTAAGGCGAAAACCCAAAACTCGGTTACGTGTAGGGTGCGCGAAATATACTTCCTTTCCGGGTAAGAATCTGTAAGCCAACTAATACACAGGGTTGCGCTAAATATCTTTTCTCTCGGGGTGAACGATTGTAAAGTAAACGTTTATCAACGGCAGCCCAGGGTGCTCTATACTTCCTCTCGGGTAAGACTTTCGAATCCGAATTACCATTTCTCTAGAGCGTCAAAGGTACGCGCTCTTGTCACTGTGTAGGGAGGAAGCACGATTACATCTTCCCCCTCTGGTTTCGCCTGAAACGTTTCGGGGCGGAATGAGCACAGATAGTTGGAACAGAAGACGTCCAGTTTTTTCCAGGAGGTCTATCGCATATTCTGAATGGTCTTAATTGTGATAAAAGAAGTCTTGTTAAATTGTTTTAGTTCTGGGGGCGTCCTGCCCTGTGGTACAGTAACTGGGAACTGATATCCAGTCTTGATTTGATGTTAGAATGACCAGGGGTTGCTTATCCCCTGGTTGGTAACATTTCTCCTATTTTTAGAGCAAAGAATTGAATTCTATCTGTCATTGTCTTAAGAGATGGATGAGACAATAACTATAATACTATAATACGCTACTACACTGAAGTGACAAAAGGAATGGGATAGCAATATGCAAATTTTCAGATGGCAGTAGCATCGCGTAGAACAGGTATAAATGCGCAGTGCTTTCGCAGAGCTTTCATTACTGTTCAAGTTATTCATGTGAAGAGGTTTTGACGTGATGATGACCGCACGACGGGAATTAACAGACTTTGAACGCGGAATGTTAGTTGGAGCTAGACGCATGGGTCATGACATTTCGGAAATCGTTAGGGAATTCAACATTCCCAGATCCACTGTGTCAAGAGTGTGCCGAGAGTATGAAATTTCAGGCATAACATCCCACCATGGACAGCGCAGTGGTCGACCGCCTGCACTTAACGACCAAGGCCGGTGACGTCTGCAAAAGAGTCGTAAATTCTAACAGACAAGCAACACTGCGTCAAATAACCGCAGAAATCAATGTGGACGTACAATAGACTTGTCTGTTAGAACTGTGCGGAGAAATTTGGCTTTCTTGGGCTGTTCCAGCAGAAGACCGACTCGAGTGCCTTTACTGACAGAACGACATCGCTTGCAGCGACTCTCGTGGGCACGTGAGCATATCGATTGGTCCCTAGATGAATGGAAAACCGTGGCCTGGTCCCATGAGTCACGATTTCAGTTGGTAAGAGCTGATGGTAGGGTTCGAGTGTGGCGCAGACCCCACGAAGTCATGGACCCAAACTGTCAGCAAGGCACTGTTCAAGCTGGTGGTGGCTCCGTAATGGTGTGGGCTGTTTTCATGGCATGGACTTGGTCCTCTGGTGCGACTGGACCGAAAATTGACTGGAAATGCTTATGTTCAGCTACTTGGAGATCACTTGCAGCCATTCATGGACTTCATGTACCCAAACAACGATAGGATTTTTATGGATGACAATGCGCCATGTCACCGGGCCACAACTGTTCGATTGGTTTGAAGAACATTCTGGACAATTCCAACGAATGATCTGGCCACCTAGATCGCCCGACATGAATCCTATCGAGCATTTATGGGACATCATCGAGAGGTCTGTTCGTGCCCAAAATCCTGCACCATCAACGCTTTTCACAATTATGGATGTCTATCGAGACAGCATGGCTCAATATTCCTGCAGAAGACTTCCAACGACTTGTTGAGCCCATGCCACGTCGAGTTGCTGCACTTCGCCGGGCGAAAGGAGGGCCGACACGATATTAGAGGTATCCCATGACTTTTGTCACTTCAGTGTATATAGACGCTACAATACTTTTTCTACTCAAGCAGCTTTATGCCGTATATATCTGACAAGCACCCTTAAAAATAATCGATTCGTCTGTTTTTGTCGCTAAACCAGATGTTTATCATTCCAAACTGAGGACGATTTATTGGGTTTACGGAACACCTTGGTTGCTGGGCAGCCTGTAGTTCCTTCTTTGCACTGAAAGGGAAGGTACATTAGCTTTAAGTCCATTGCATTAAATTAAATCAATTAAAATAAAATTCAAACAATTAAAGAAGAAAGGAAAGTACTTTTTTAATATAACTATTATTATAAAATTTAAAATAAAATAAAATTTCAATAAGGAATAAAGTTAAAATACAAAAGTGGATAAAGAGAATACATAGTAACTAATTCAAAAAGAAATATAAGTTAAAATAAGAAAACTTAAAAGGTTTATTCAAAGAGGAGAACAAAGTTTAAAAAAAAAAGAACAACAATAATTCAGAGCTGCATTAGAATGAAATGATAATGACGAAAAGCGAAGGAGTCAAGGTGAAGAAATACAGGAGAGAGAACTAAGCGCGGAGCGTTGGGAGAAACCACAACATTTCGATCGTCCGCTAACCAATGGTGTGGGGAGGTTGGGGGAAGAAGCCCCTGGCGAGTGGCAGTAGTTATAAACAAATCAAACGGAGAGCGAAAAATGGAAATCAGCGGAGAAGCAGCATGGTAATTCAGAGAGGGAGGATATCAAAAATATGATTGAGTAATGATCAGAACAGCGTGAGGTGGATTGCGGTTATTGAAAAGAGAGACATAATCATAGTTGCCTAGATCTTTTAAAACAGAATTATTAATATTGGGAATTGAATAGCAAAAATTTTGCCAAACTTGTGTATAAATTGTCTAAAACTAGGAAGCGAAAGAGCATGTCAGATATCCTCGTTTCGCAAAAACCAGGGCGAATTTGCAATCATACGTATTATTTTATTTTCAAGCCTTTGAATGATTTCAAAATTCGGCTTAGCAGTGGATACCCAAATAGGACTCGCATATGCAATACTTGGACGCAAGTAGGCAAGATAAATGATTTTTTTTTTCCAGAGTCATAGCAGAATTTCTACAGAACGCGAATGCATCTATTAAATTTATCCCTGAGGTAATTAATGTGAGGAGCATAAGTCGTTTTACTATCAAGTATAACACCCAGATATTTAGCCTGCCCAACCCAAGTAATAGAATTAGTGTAGATTTTAATGGAAGGAGTATTAAAAACCTTTTTGCGCGTAAATAATACTGCTTCAGGTTTCTCAAGATTTAATTGAATTTTCCACGTAATGAGCCATTGCTCAAGTGGTTTATATAATTCCGAAGATTCTCGCTGATAATAAAATGTTTACGACCTTGAGTGAGAGCAGTGTCATCTGCAAAGAGACTGATTTTCACATTATAAATTTGCGAAATGTCATTGATATAAAGATTATAAAGAAATGGACCAAGCAACCTTGGGAATGTATGGAGTTAAAATGAGTGATAGAGTCTTAGACGGCTTTAGTATTGTGAGGATCGTTGATATTATTTTCCGCAAACTGTTCCCAAAGGCAATCTGCCAAATTTTCGGCTTTTTGAGCATAAGTTGTAAATGTACAGTTGACTGTTTCTAAGGTATGAATAGAGCATTGTTTAAAAAGCCAAAAAGTACCATCTTGGCTATTAACTGCTTGGAGATTATTATTCCAAGAAGTTTGCTTATATGCAGAAATAGCCCTATGGCTAAGTGCTTGGGTATAATTATAATGAGTTTTACTTCGTGAATTTCTAAGAATTTGACAGTTTTTATGCGCATGATTTCTTTGTGTGATTAGAGTTTTAATGTGGGGAGGTAATTAGTTACTATCAGTAGCAGCAATATCTATAGAAGCAGAGTTAAGAGCATATATAATGGTATTGGTGAAGTTAGTTACCTCGTTTTCAATATCTTGAGAAGAATTAATGGTATTAACAATATTTTTATCAATAATATTAGTGAATTTAGACCAGATTGGGAATTGGTATAATACGATAGGTGAAATTGTATTAAGAATAATAAGAATTGTATTAATAATAATTTAGATTATGTTCAGAGGAAGGCTCATCAAGAGAGTTTATGGACTGGAAGAAATGAAAGTTATTAGTCACAGCAAAGATCTGTAATTGAAGAAGAGTTGTTGCCAAATCTAGTGAGTGTTAAAGGGGCTAAAATATCTTAAGTCATTATTACGAACTATTGAAGCAAGAACTCTGCCAATGTTGTTATTCGACCTACATCCCAATGAGTGTTATGCGCATTATAATCGGATGGATCTATTGTTCAAAAGAGAGAAACATTAATATCATTAGTTAAATTAGAAGTGGCTATACGATTTGGAACATAGACAGAGGCAATGGTAAGACAGGGAATATTAGTAAAATTGAGAGAAATAACAGTTGTTTTGATACCAAGAAGAGTTAAAGTAAAAATATGAGATTGTGAAATACAGTTTTTAACAAAAATACCAGTTCCACCTGATACAGGATTTTGTGATCTGTTGTCTCTATAAAAAAATAGCCAGAAATAAATGGAATTTTTAAATGAGTTTCCTGGAGCAGTGCTATGTCAGGTTCGTTTGTCTTTAAAAAATCAAACTCACGCATATTATTCCATATGCTGCAAGCATTCAATAGCGTATACCAAGTTCACTAGCCAACCTAATCATTATGGAGAATTGTTAGATGATTTAGATCACATACAGTTGGCAAAGATTTGTAGCGCTTGTCAGCTTTATTGTTGGTAGAATTAATTTGATTGATTTAATTTTGAAGATGTTTGATACCAGTGAAAAGAGAAATGAATTCTTTCATTAATATAATAGCATTTTGGAATAAATTGAGATCTTCAATGCCCGGTAGTGAACTTGGTTGGTTCTGATTTACAAAAATTGAAGAAGGTACAGCTGCAGCTGCAGTTTACGTTGTTTTTTAAGCATGGAAGCAAAACTGATATTTGGAGTAACTTATCTAGGAGGAATAACTTTTGATAGGCAGCCTGTCTGTTAGAATTAGTATTTATCTTTGGAAATTTGGGGCAGCCACTCCAAGCTGCTAAGTGTCCTGTAGCGTTGCAATTAATGCATTTTGGCACCTCAAACACCTTCAATTGGGCACTTCTTATGGGAGTGTTCTTTACCACATTTAAGACTCATAGGTTTAAATACACAGTTATTAGCATTGTGATGGAAATTATTGCATTTAATTACATTGGAGGGTCATTGGCCTTAAGTTCAATTTCTCAATTTTTACAGTAAAAGTATATCAATCGTTCTAGTTTAAAAATTGCCATGTTTTTTTTTTTCCCTAACAAGGCTAATCTGCCAGATTGGTAGAGGCTGCTTGGTTTTGGATCTTTGTGACTGGGTTACCTTAACAACAGAGTAACCTAGATTAACTAACTCATCTTTGATTTCATCAACAGGAGTTTTAACGTAGGGTCTTCAGATGCTTGAGATGTGACGACTGTCAGAAGAGCCTACAAAAAAAATTTTTGCAACCTTTATTATTTATTTTAGAAACATTGTCAAATCCAAAATAAATTTGTGATTAAAAAAAAATGAATTTATTATTATTCAGACAAGCAAAAATAGCAAAAATGCTATTTTCAATAAATCAACTTTCAATATTTATTAAGAATACTGAATTATTAGGAATACCAAGAATCTATTTCTCCAGAAATGCTATTTACACTTTAAAGCTATTTCTTATTGTTTCATAGGGTATGGACAGGATTATTTTAGTGGTACCATTATTGCTCAGTACTGAATTGTTCGTGAACAAGTTGAATTTTTTTGAATGGATTGAGTAAAGAATTGCTATATTTTTTTTTTCTAATGGCCTATGTAATTAGTTACAATTAGAACATGTCTTAATAATTTTTCCATGTTTTTTTAATAATAAAGGAAAGAATCTTAATGACGAATTAATAACATAAATTAAATTTTAATTACATATTTCAGTAATTCTGGAACTTAATTGACAAGTGAAACTAAGTACACTAATAAATTAAATACATTTTTGTCATTTTCATCATCAATATTGTATTTCTGCTAAATGTTTAGTAAATTGTTTTATCTTGTATGTTATTTATTTTTTATTTATTTATTTATTTATTTTTTTTTTTTTTACAAATGTTTCTCAGTTTGAACAGTTATTTTACACTTTTTTTTTTTATTACATAAATGTATTAATTTTCATGATGTTGGAGAATATTATGTATATTTAACAGACTAATTAAATTAGAATATATATATATATTACCCAGCAAAAATTACATTTTTTAAATCTATATAAAATTATGCACTCATTCAGGTTACATGCGTTTTTATCACACATTTCATTATTTCATTATAAATTTATATAGTAAATTTAAATTTATATAGTACTTTAATAATTTGTAGTTCAACTACATCATCAGTGTTTGGACTATGAAAGAGCAGCTACATATAGCTTCAACAACTGCATTAATCAAAAATTTAGAAGGGTTGATTGGATCATGTATACTGCCAGTAAAAGGTGTCGATATGCAATCAACTTCTGTAATTTAAAAGAACTTAAAAGAATTAAATAATCAGTATCATATTCCTATATATATGCAAAGAGAATTTTATAACATGTTATTAAAATAAATGAGAAACACTTAGTAGATTGATTTCTTTATATGGGTTCTTTAATCAATATACAAATGTAAATTCTCAACCTCTTAAAATTGTTTTCAAATATGGCTTAAAATGTTTCTTATTTGAGTTTAAATGATGATAATGTTAAATGTTGATCAAATGTTGATTTAAAAATTCTTAAGCAATTAATAAGACTGACCAAAATGAATAAATTATTAAAAAATAACATTTTTTAGCATACATGTTTTAATAATTTTTCTGTGAAGATACATTATGATTACTACAAGTTTTTTTATTTAATTTTTCAGGATCCATTAACAAATTAACGCATACAAATTATTTGTTGCTTCATGCATATTAAACATGCTGTTTAAAGGTTAGTCAAGAATGAAATTCAAATAAATACACAGTCCAGTCACATTAATGTGACCCCCACCTACTTTCGACGTCAACGTGAAATAACTAATCACAAAAGGCAGGTGACAGCACATTGCAGTGGAGTGCATATAAAGGATGTCATAGGGCATCGGAAAGCATTTCAATTGTTGGCGTAATGCAGAAACGTATATATATATATAAGCTCTTCCAAAGGTGGTTATTCTGGCTTTCGACAGGGGTCACATTAATGTGACTGGACTGTAAAAATGAAGTTTATGAACTAGAATAAAGAAATTGAAAATATAAAAGCAGTGCTATTGAAAAAAAATAAAGCATGATTCTTTGCCAGAACTTGAGTAACATTCTAAAAGTTGATAATGCATACAGCTCATCAATCTAGTATAGAAAATAATAATAAGTTTTACCATGTAAAATACCTAAAAATCAAAATTGAAATACTGAATTTTTCCTGATATTGATCATGAACCTTGCCCAAGAATCTTACTTTATTTCTTTCAATACAATTGTTTTTATAATTTTAATTTACTTTTCTAGTTGATAACTATAATTTGTTTCTTACTTATTTGAATTTATTGCATAGAAAAGTTCTTAAAAGCACGTTAATGGGAACAATTGCACCAAAAAACTTAATAAAGCTCTTAATAACGTTCTTCATAGAAGCTGTGTCATCGGAAAAGGCTCGGAGGGTACTAATTTTGGTGCAATGCAGTTCATCGATAAAATTAATTAATTTTGCATTAATTCGTACACATACCCATGAAAGACTTAATTTCCATATTAATCTAGTCGTATGTACCATTTGAACTTTACATTATAATTTATGTCCCGTGTTGTTTTTCGTATGTGGAGAAAATCAATAATGACATAACTACTGGGTCGCAAAATTAATCTAAAAAAGAAGATAAGCCTTTTCGTACATGCTTGATACTGAAGTTTACTTTTAAATAAACAAGAAAATTTTATCATCATTTTCTAATTTAATTATATCAAAAAGAATTTGATATGCGATTTTATGACAATACATCTAAATAATCTAAGGCGGATGACTTACCCTTTAATCGAACAATCAATTGGAAAAAAAAAAAATTAAAATATCTCTGAAAACATAAACCACAGATCAGGAATATTTAACAAAGAAATTTGCTCGCAACTTAAGATGAAATCGTAATTTTTTTAAAAAATTTAATCTTAATGTCAAAAAAAAATGTGTCATAATTTTTTTTTTTTTTTTTTTATTTAAATATTTATCTGTAGTTAGTATTTTTGAGTATTATTTCTTGAGTATTACAATGATTAAAAATCCTTGTTCTGTTCAATAATTCATTTTCTAAAATGGATCCTATGCACACACACAAGAAAATAAATCGTAGATCCTATTCTTCGGAGTATTGTCGGCTTCAATGGGAACCTTGTCTTTGAAAAACCACTGGTTACAGTGGTATCCTTTGATTGAATACAATCCACTGTCAAAACAGAAACTGAAATGCTTGAGCATGCCGACTTTCTGAAATAAAGTAAATGTTCTTAAAGAATCAAAATCGAATGTTGCAGTCTTCTCTGAGCAGAACCGGTAAAGATGCACTCCCAATTGGATATCGTATTCAATCCTTTATCCCCTTTAAGGTATAGAAAGGTCAAGGCAATGTAACACCAGGCACAATTATAATGCACGCAGAAGAGCAGAAATATGAAACCCCTTGCAATTGAGCACTGTACTAAAGGTAGTACAGGCAGGAACGGAGGTGCGGGGTAAACCCTGGGTACTCCAAATAGACCAGCCTGTACTGTACTGAGAAGAGTAATGGCGATTTTAATCGTATTGACAGTTCGGGTACCGGGAGGTAGTTCTTCTGATTTTCGCACATGCATACGGGGCGCTTATGGGGTGTAATTATCTCTGATAATCTTCGTACAAAAAATCATGTTATTCTTTGCATATCAATTGATTATTTGTAGCACAGTAGAACATGATGTTCACTAAGTAATAAATTAAAAGTTAATAAATAAAGTAATATAATAAAGTTAGTAAATAAAGTAATATATTAAAGTTAGATAAATATAAATTTTATAGAAGAAGAATTTAATAAATCAGTTGTTATATTTAAAACATTTATTTTATACTGTTAAGAACAATTTGTCTGTTCTAATCTTAAAATTGATAAAAAAAAAAAGTGGAATAAAGAATTTAGTAATGAATTCCAAAAATATTTTAAAAGGCAAAAATAAAACTGTCAAGTCTATAATGAAATGTCAGATATTAAAAATGCCTCCATTAAAGGAGAAGGAATTAATACGTAAGATATTATAATTTATATTATTACTGCCTCTGGACGACAGTCCTTAGACTTTTTATCTTTCATTCCCTATATATATATAAAGTTTCATTAAAATGTAGTATCAAACATTACAAAGCTATATCGGGCTCAGTGCATTTAAACTAATAGTTTAACCAAATAATAAAATTTCTATTAATTTTTTGTTACTTATAATGCTTTCCTAATAATAAAAGTCCACTTAAATTTAAAAAAAAATTCCCTTCTTTAGAAATTTTATCGTACATAGGGTTAATTTTGTTGTTAATTTAAGGTTTTATATTAAAGCTTGTATAAAAAATAGTTGTTATATTCCATATAATATTCTGGCAAAATGTCTTCTTTTAATCTTGTAAAAAACAAATTGAATCGAAATGCTATCACAGAAAGATTGCAATTGAATATTCACATTAAGTATTTCAGCATAAAAGGATATGACATTGATGTAGATAAATAGAATAAAAAACCCTTTTGACTGATATAAATCTAAATAAAAGTTTACATTAGAAGAATGAACATAAAAAAAAAAATTTATCTTTATCAAGAATATTAAAAAGCGATAATCTACTGATGACAAAAGTAGTAAGGGAGACATTTTACTGGGTTTCTCTCGAGAATTACTTGCAAAAGGGTCAATTGAAAGAGGGAACACAAAACTTTATCCTGATTTTTCCCTCCTTCTAACAAAAGGGATTAAGAGCGTGCAGTGGCTGACGTCCTTTGCTGGAAAGAGCTGAGAATTCATCCCCGCAAGCTGCCATGCAGCTACTAATTTAATGGGGAGATAAAAGGGTGCATAATGTAGTCCTATACGAGTCAAATACACATATCGATGAGTGATTATTACGCGAGAGAGGCAGTGCAGAAAACTACTGCAAGACCCCTTCTCGGCTGACTGTCGAAGGGGTCTGTCCCCTAATTCCTAGGCTGTCAATGTCAATTTTTGTACAGTTTATTTTTCAAGCATTTCTAAATTGATAAAAGTCAAAAAAAGGGAAACTAACTTTTTAGCAAAGATGAAAATGAAATTGTTTATTTCAATTGTATTGAGATTCGGCTGCACTAACGAAAAAAATATCAATATATTTAAAAGGTGTTCCAAAATGGTGGAATACTCGAATCGTGTTCCAGTGGTAAGCGTGTAGAAGGTCTTTAGGTATTCAGGTTCGAATACCCTAGTGGTATCCATGCAGTCACTGGTTGGGAAGTCAATGGCGATTATAAATAACCCCACTGAAACCCCACTTCCCAAAAAAACCAGTGACTGCATGGAAGTCAAAAGACCTGCTTACCACTGGAACACGATTATAAACCATTTTGGAACACCTTTAAATATATTGATATTTTTTCGTTAGTGCAGCCGAATAAATAAACAATTTCATTTTCATCTTTGGAAATTCTAGAACACAATATACATATATATATATATATATATATATATATATATATATATACTATATTATATATATATATACACTACTATATTATATATATATATATATATATATATATATATATACTAATCTAAGGATTGCCAGGTTGCATGGAGAGAGTTACCATTTTTTTATTTACTACACTGAAATGCTAAATTCCTCCCGGAAGGTTATGCCCTTCGATGGGCTGTTCATGGCATACATTGGTGGCATATGAAGCCGTCCGATGTACAACAATAAAAATAACTAATGGAATATTAATTTTTAAAACTTTTAGTTCTATTGTTAAAGTTTGTTCTGTTTTTGAGAATGACGAACATTCAGTTGGAGTATGATGGTGTTTAAAATCTTTTCTTCTTAATGCGGGCAAAATGTGAGTCTAGTACAACAAATCCATCGAAATATAACCTGCATTAAAACTAATTTTAATGTTGAATTTTCTCTCTAAAAGAAAAATAAAGTTGATTTGGCCAAATTCTACATGTAATAAATAGCAGAGGAAACCGCTACGTGTTTTGAAATGGAGTTAATTTTATTGATAAAGGATCTATTGACTAGAATCTATTTATTTCATTTCACTAACTTTTTTTGAGCAATTTAAATAGCTTCGACCTAGTTCAGGGAGGCAATTGAAAGGCAAAAATCACGTTCAAAATTCGCGCTGTCAAAGGTCATAAGCACCTGCTACAGAGAGAATAAAATTATATAGATACTAAAAGTGGTCTGGGTAATAAATACCCTGCAGAGGTGAGAGCTAGGCTGTTAAGAATATAAGTAGCTGTTACTAGAATATGTAGAATTAAAGTTAGAGATAAGTGTAGCAACCGAATTTATTAGTTATAGATCGGGAATTAAGAAGGAGCAAAACAGGTGCTATTACATGCATATACTTAAAATATACAAATGAACATAGATTCTATCAGTAGTTATTAAACATTAATAAACTGTAGGCAATCAATGATATTCAAAATTATAATAATAACGAATACATATCGTAATATAATATTTTCAAACTTTTTAATTAATGCAGTGATAAGAAATGTTAATAATGTAAATAAAAAAATATTATAATAAGGGAAAATATTATAGTAAATAAGAAAAAAAGGTTATTTTCTTCTACCTTATAGCAGTTACATATTTTACATATCCATTAAAACCGACTTTAATGAAATGAGGTAAGCATGCTACAACTATAAATGATTAAATATTAAAATAAAATAAAAGCAGTATTATAATAAAAGTTCAGATAAGTATTAAAATAAAACAAAAATTGATTTATGGTAAAAGTTTAGATAAGTACTGACATAAACTAAAAACTCGCCAACTTTAATATTTACAAATATATATTGAAAATAGTTCTAATAAAGGAAAATATTATTTAGCTGAATAACATTTATAAAATTTCTGTTAAGGACCAATGCGTTAATTTACTTGAAATGCCAGATAGAATATGAGTACTCCAAGGTGGACAGCTTTATAAAAAGTTCACCTTTGGTAATTCATTGGAAGAGGTGTTATATATGTAAAATATAATGTTTTTGCCAATAATTTTTAAATCTAAATCTGAAAAATTCTAAAAATCTAAAAGAAAATGAATTATGATTTTAGTATATGGCAAAAAGATTTTATACCCACTGATTTGTCAAAGATAGCCGCAAAGTTTTCAAATTCTTTTGGCTTTCAATGATTTTATACTGAAAATTCATTTTTATATAATTCCTAAAAAATTCAACACAAACTGAATGACAAAGTAAGAACTCCCATGCACTACAGTCCATGTAGGATCATGGCCATCTTCCTAATGGCAAATTGAGAAGCAGGAGATGTTTTCATTTTAAGGAATAGGGTTGACAGCCCTACGTCCAACGCTCTACAGCCATATTAGACTGCTACTTACGGTTTAAAGGGGATTCTGAATGACTACAAACAACCATGGTACCTCTGGGACTCCAACATGAAACCTGTGGCCGAGTGTCAGTCACTCGGCCATCGGACCCCCCGAACTTATACCACTTATTCGAATTCCATGAACAAAAGGCTGTTATTTATTTCAATATGATTAATATTAACTCTGTTAATGAAGCGATTAAATATATAAACAGATCCTAAAAATATTACTGTTCAACATTTTATTGCTTAAAAATGTTTATTCATTATTATTATGTCAAATTTGCTGTACTAAAAGCCTAGTATTCAAATAATTGAAATCTTCGAAAATAATAAATGCTCGCAATTTTATATTTTCATTCAACAGTCATATTAGACCGGGACCTACGGTTTAAAGTGGATTTCGAACCACTATCAACATCCGTGGCTCGAATGAGACTCGAACCAGAAACCTGTGACATCGAGCGTCAAATCGCTGAATACAAACCGCAAAAAAAATAAATAATAAAATAATAAATAAATAAAAATGGAATTGAAAAAAAAATTTGTTATATGATTTTAAAAATGCCTCTGAAAATGCTTCAACGTATAATTTTATATTATATCAGACTAAATGATGGTTTTTGTCAGTTAGACAAATAATTTCTTTTAAAAATACAAAAGTTTTAATTTTAAAAAAAAGTTTCTGATTAAAAATTTCGGAAGGAAAAAGCATTACACTTTATATTCTTGAACAGTTGATTTATTGATTTCAAAGTCTACATTAACAAAGAAATGTAAAGTTTATCACAATTTAGTACAGTTTATGAATAAAAATATTTCATTCGCCTGACAATACAATAAATTCAATCTACTGCAAGTGCATTTTTTTAATAAAATTATATCAGAATATAAAATACTTATAAATATTTATTTTTTTGTTCCGATGTATAAGTTAAAAATTAATTGATTTAAATTTGTCATGTAGTCGTAAAGTATACTCTAAAATATTTAAAACTACTCTTTCCCTCCTGTTGAGATCGATTGCTACGAATAAAGGATTAAAGTTCGGTCATTAAGGACAGGGAGGAAAATGCGGAGTTTTGTGGAATTAATCCTGTTTTAATTGATGGCCAAAAGAGATGCCTATTTATCAGCAATTCAGGAAAACCTTACTTATTAATGCCCTCATTACTATTTTGCATATGATATTTTCCCCCTTTTCCCAAAATGAAACTGAATTTGAGCAGCAAGGATTTATACAACTCCATTAATGATAAGAACAAATACTTCCCAATTAAAATGTAAAATGCACAGAAGGAAAGTAAACAGGGGAAGCGTAAATTGGTTTCTATTTTATGGGGGAGAAGTTGATGAGTTTTCTTCATTAATTCATTCTTTCAGAAAGCCGTTAAAGTCTGATGTCCCTTTGGCGATGTTTGCTATTGCAAAGTTTATGTACTGTCACATTTTTTTTTTTTTTTTTTTTTTTTTTTTTTTGTGAAAGTAACAGCATTCCATGATTTCAATTTAAATGTTACTTTATTTTAATAGTATCAGATTTTTAATATTTCTAAAATTTATAAACGTAAAATTGAATCAAAACCATTAATTTGAAGTTTTAGTATTGGATCAAATAATATTTTAGCGTCAATATATCAAACCCCTACATAATTTATAACAAAAGGAGGCTTTATCACCAGTATAATTACCTCTACTTCTATACAAACTCAATAATGGGTGAATTGCAAGCATTTTAGTTGCGCCAATTCGACGTTCGTCTTTGGAAGCAGCTGTTAATCACGCAACCAAATACTAAAAAAGCAACTATCTCATTTTAGCAACTAAATACTAAAAACAAATAAATAAAATTATAACGCTATGGGTTATGTTTTCTTTAGGGTAAGTAGAATCAAATCATTTTCTTCATAGAGAAAACTTTGTAAGAAAATAATTGAGAGAATATGTTAAAGAGCATGAGTAGCATCCAACAGCGGAATTAAAAGAATAAAAAGTAACGTGTAATACATTGAAATGTGTTAATTATAAATAATATGTAAGCAGACTCTAATACGTTTAAAGAAGTCAAGATATGCTTCATAAATATAAAAACCATTTTGCATATGATATTTTGTCAAAAACAAATAAAATCTAGAAATCGTATCTTTATTCACATGCATTTAAACATAAAGTCATAGGCTACTACCGATTATGAAGTACTAATGGATGGGCAAAACTTTTCTTAATCTCTTCATCTTAATTTAGAATGTCAAATAGTTTATATAAATTAGGCTGCTTAATTAATTTTTATAGGGGAGTGAAGATGAATTACTTTTTTAAAAAATGAAAATATACTAAGAATGTTTAACAATGACATAGAGGAAAAAATGAATTTGACAATGTAGAAAAAAAGAATTTTTAAACACGTGGTATTTTTAGGGACCAATTGCAGAAGTGGCAAATAGGATCATTGATAAAAAAAAAAAACGGCATTCTTTTGAATACTAATCCTTTATTTTACAAAAAAAGGGAAAAATAATAACTACACTTCACTAGTTGGCGGAATCATTTAGGTGTACAACGTTGCAGGAAAAACGATGATGATCCTACACCCTAATTACTAGTTCCAATTTGGCATTCAATCGAGAGAGAAAAATGAAGGTAAAAATTGACACAGAATTAGTTAACGCAAATGGCAAAAATGCAGGTATTGCTTTTGCTCGTTACGAATAACACGTACGACATTCCATTAAAGAAAGAAAACACTCGTAGGACACTAATAAATAAATAATAATAAAGCCAATCATTCTCATCCGTCAAAACCCTTGTCTACCAACATGTCACTTATGGTTCAGGGTAAAGGCTTTACCGAAAGACAAAGCTTTACCCTGAATCATAAGTGACATGTTGAATTTTGACCAAGTCGTTTCCGCCAACCCAGTTCAATATATTTATATATAATGTCCTTTTTCAGAAGCGAGTGTATTGTTATTATCAATGTAAAATTAATTTATACTCATTTCTTTTGACTAAATTGCAAGATGCAATTGATTGTAATATTCCCAAATATTTAGAACAGAGCTGAAATTTTTCCTCAAGAACTCTCTGCTGGCTAAAAACAGATTAACTGCAAAATACAGAAAATAAAATAATTGCTTAAAGTAATATTTTCTTTTCTGTATTTTTGCAATACTGCGTCAAGCAGTTATTTGGGTTTGGCAGAAATACGCAGCCTTTTTTTATAGCCTTTCTTTTAAAAATTAAATCTAAAAGATTTTTAAATTCTCATGTGATCTCAAATAAATATATATTCTAAATATTGCCCGAAATATTTTTAAAACTATTTACCTCATGGTACCTCTAAAGAGCTGTTAGCAAAATAATTATTTCAACAGAACATCCTTCAAAACCACATATATAGGACTTTAGTGTTAGCGTCCTTTACTAAAGAATTTGGCTAAATAAAGAGGCCACGGTGAGTGAGGGGCTGAAGTAAAATGCAGGAAAGGCGACATTAGACGATCAAGATGAGATTAGAATTAGAAGAGATTATAACTATAAATCAAGAAACAATGTATATTATGAGGTTTATAGGTAAATATTTTCCCGCGTAATATCTGTGGTTCTTTAAATTTTGCTTTGAAATCTCGAAAGGACGTCGACTTAGAGAGCGCGTAGACTTCCCTCGCGGTAATCCATAAAGCATTGAAAAGGAACAGATCATTAGTGAAGTAAAATTGTAATCTAGTTAAAGTCCCAATGGGAGGGAACAAAGACCGAATCAGCTTTCACAAAGAGGGGGCGCAGGAGTAACAGTGAAGAGGGTGTACTTCAATGAGTGAGTGGATGATCTCATCTCTGTCACTACTTAAAATCGTTTTGTTAATCCTTTCGTTCAGCTAGAATAAAATGTTTGGAGAAGCTTAAATTGGAGAAACGGAAACCTACAGAGTATTTCAACTTCGACTGAAATGCAATAGAAATCTGTCCCTTAATTTGAGATTATTTTCGAATTTTTATCCGATTCAATATTCCTGCGCCTAGAAATTGCTGAGAGGCCTAATTAAAACTTAGAATGAATCATTAAGTTTGATGAGTGTTCTGGGTTGCTGATCGACTGGTATTTACGCAGTTCATGGATTTAATGAACTGTCAAGAATTTAGGGAGAATTACAACGAAAATTGTCAACTTATTGGAACACAGAGCTGAAAAATCCCTAGTGTAAATTGTTATCAGTTTCATATTCAGTTGACAACCTTATAATTAATAATCTTACAGTTAAACTTTATCATTTCTTTTATTTTATTATTATTTTTTTTTTTTTATTTCGATTATTTCTGTCTGTCATCAGTATTTTTT
The DNA here is from genome assembly GCA_021605095.1 of Caerostris extrusa. NCBI lineage: Eukaryota > Metazoa > Arthropoda > Arachnida > Araneae > Araneidae > Caerostris > Caerostris extrusa. Next base: position 10,404 of record BPLR01014309.1, on the reverse strand, counting down.
TATCCATAATAACAGAATAAGATACAATTTAACATCTTATATATATATATATATATGTATATGTATATGCATATCAATGTGTGTGTATTTAATACTATTTATTTCTCACATTATAAGTCATTGTTTCGATAATCAACACATTCATGCATTTGTATAAAGAAAATAGAATAATACATAAAAAGAATAAAAAATGAGAATTATGCACACGAATAAAAATAAATTATAAAAACAGATATTATCTTAAATAATATTAGAAAAAAATGAAGAATTATTTAATTTTATTTTTGGTAATATTAATCTTTATTTAGTTTTTAGATCTTGCACGAGGATAACGTAAAAATTCAAATCAAAATTACTTATTTGACATATTATAGAAAAAAAAATCATTGTTGCAACAAAATAAGTTGATAGTTTAAATAAAAATAAAAAAACAAAATACACTTTATATTCAAGATCAAGAAATAATTTTTGAGCATTAATTATTATTATTCAACAACTTTAAATCTTCATAATATGTATGAAGTATTTTTAGGGAAGATTTCATAAAGTGAACAGTTTTCTTTTTTTTTTTTTTACTTACAGGAATACATCAAGAATAAAAATAACAACTCACATACATATGTGAATGTTTATTAAAACTTGTCTTTTGTAAGAAAATTTAAGCTCTTATTTTTATATAATTAATGATAAAAAATGAAAAACGCAAGGAAAAAAATCAAACTCTGTGTGATTCACGTACCCTCAATTGTTTTAAAACAAATAAGGAACAAATTTGTCAGTTATTTTTTATTCAAATAGAAACCTAATGCTCTTTTCTCACATTTTTCGAACAACAATCCAGATAAAATTTTAATTACAATTTGATAGGATAAAAGTCCTTGTGATGTGCTTTTAAAACTTTCCTATTAATTAGCTACGGACATAAAGCGATACATGTCATTAAAAAAAAAAATAAATTACTTCTTCTTTAAGTATAACTTTATTTTGAGGAGAAAAAATATCTCACTTTAGACTTTTTTTATTTAAAAAGGGTAATTTTATCGTACATTTTCATTTACACTTTCGACAAATCATTTATTTTTTAATGGAAATAATTCGAATTTTCCCATGTTGCATATTTTTTTGTTTTTATTCTTAATTAGAATTTGACATATTAATATGTTACTTAAAAAAACCAAAAGTAGGTTTCAATGCTTCAAATTAAGTAGCATCCATGTCTTTCTTACGCTTCAGAAAATTCACAAGTAAAATTAAACACAATAATATGTTTTTGATTATTCAATTCATTTTATTAGTTCACACTCTCCCTATATATATCTTGTCCAAATTTTCAATCGTTCATAAAATACTTGTTATTCATCCACTCAAGTGCAAATACATTTTTTAAAACTTGTAGTGGATGACACTTAACGTTAATACGGTTTTTCAAATATAAAATTCATTAATTAAATATAATTAATTAATTTTATTTTTTTTTAGATTTAAGTTGCATGTGTCTACCAATAGATGGCGCCTGATAAACTTAAAAAAATGAATAAAATTATTTATAAAGGACTTTCTGCAATAGAAAAAAAAAACAGTAGGAATTGACTTAAATTTTTTTTTTATATTATTTGTTTTTATTTTATTTATGAAACGTAATATTATACAAATTTTTTTGTTGATGGTTATATAATAAATTTTACGATTGACTTTTTATTCATATTTTCTCATTTAATAATATGAAAAAATGCATATTTCTCTTCTAGTTCCTTCAAAATTACCAAGAATTAAAACATTTTCTCTTTTATTCAGAAAAAAATTAGCATTTTAAGTACATGATTCCCTTTTTTTGGATAACAATTAATCATGAATAAGAATCTAATGAATTTCTTACATATTTTTTATTTTATTTCTTGAAGCATTTTATTACCTATTCCTGCTATCAATTTAATTTTTTAAGGAAGTAGATGCCCGTTTAGTTTCAATAAACTTAATACATTACTGCATAATTCAACTCAGTTTGTTCATTTCTCTTATTCATTCATTCATTTCCAAACATTTTGATCACTTCCATTACTCGTTCTTTCATTTCCAATCCTTTAGATGATTTCCATTACTCATTAATTTGTCAATTGTTTTGATCATTTCCATCTTTTTTCAATTGATGATTATCAATTTAATAACAAAATAAATATCAAAGTCAAATATGAATTACACTGGTAGATAGTAAATTATCCGTCAATAATCCAATTTTTTTTTTGTTGAAAACTTAATTTTAACTTAATTTTTTTATTAAACAGATATCAGGATAAATATTTGATACATTTGTGTTCTTGATATATATATATATATTATATTATTTTTAAATGAAATTAATTAAAATATATAATAATTTCATATATTTTTGTTTCCTTCATATTAAAAAATGTATACATTAAAAAAATTTTTTTCAATATATTTTAAGAAATGATTTTTTAAAAACCCTTTATTAAAGAATATGTTTGAAAACTTGTTTCGATCAATTTACAATGTTGTGCATTTTATTATTTTAAAATAAATTTATAATTTTTTTACGTAATTAATTTTTTTTTTTCACAGTTTATTTTGGTATAGGTATTTTTTTTTTTTTTTTTTCATCAACTCGTTTAGGAATTTAGTTATACAAAAGTATTTTTTCTTTTCCAATGAAAAATACTTCAAGTAGTAAATGGTAGTAGTAGTAGTGTGGGTTTCCGAAGGACGGAAGTGACGTCACGAGAAAAGCGCGAACAAAAGGAAGTGACGAGGGTTACCTTGGTAGAGGGGGTTTTTTCACTGTCGGCCATATCGGTGTAACTCATGGTGGTAGATAAGGGGGTCCCCCAGAAACTTTTTTCCCTGGTGGCAACATCGGAATGTTGTACTGTAGGAGAGGACTTTTTTAGCGGAATATGAAACTTTTAATTGGATTGTTTCTTAATTTGATTTTTTTAATTAGATTATTTTATGAAATGTGTTTAGTAAAGAAGTTTATTATTATTATAATTACGTAAAAATGTCTTTTATTTTGCAAATGATTTTTTTTTTTTTTTTTTTTTTTATCCTAATTGTATACAAAATTTATTTTTTCTCTTCTCAAATTTAATTCTTTTAAATATAATTATTTCCGCAAAGGATTTTAATTTTCAATTCCTGTATTTTTTTAACAATTTATTTAGTAAGGAAGTTTATTATTTTTTTATAATTATATTTTTTTTATTTCAATTTGACTTTTAAATTATTTTTATTTTGCTTCTTTCTTAATTACAAAATTTATTTTATGATAAAATAATTTATGCATTTTTTAATATTATTTTAATTTACACATTTAATTATTTTTATTTTGCTTTTTTTTTTTTTCTCAATTACGAAATTTTATTTTTTTGATATAGGAATTTATTTATTTACTAATTTATACTATACAAATATGTTTTCTTCTTTCTAATATCGTTTTTTTTTTTTTTATCTCATTTGTACACAAAATTTATTATTTTCCTTTTGACAAATTAATTTTATTTGCAGATAATTATTTAAGCAATATGTATTAATGACGAATTTTTTTTTCGCAGCTTTATTTCTTTTAAAAAGAATTATTTCAGTAAAGAACTTTCGCACATTTCTTTAATAAAAATGATGTAAATAAAAAGATAATGTTAAATCAATCAATTTTCATTCCTTCTAAACGTCTTCCATACTTTTATTAATATTGCTCTATACCAATGTACACGAGACCTCTCAAATCGTGATCATTGTAAGCGAAATAAGATAATATAATTGCAATGATAAATAGTATGTGCATTTTCCTGATATTGTGTAATAATGTAATGTTTCCTAAGATAATGTGTACATTATCTTAATGTAAAATAACTTATAAGCTAATATACAAACATTATCCTATATATTTGCATGATTCAAGGGACAGTAACGATAACATTATTCATGTTTGGAATTTTCGATAACTTGTGCAAAACAGGTCTACAATAGTTGATATCAGTTTTCAATAAAATAAGACAGAGGTTTTAACGTGGAAGTTATTACGATCAGACGCTCTGTTAGAAGTGGGAAAACCAACAGCAGAGTGATAAATATTTCACTGGATAGAACGCTGAAACGATAAAAATAATTATAACACATTAAATTATGGTTACTAAATATATTTCTAAGCATTTCGAAAAAAAAAAATTATTTTCCTTAAGAAATTGTATTAGATTTTGTTATAATTATAAATAATTTTTTTTTTTTTTTTATTTCTTACAAATTATATATATTTTTTGTTTTCTGATAAATGAATAAACACATACAAATAATTTAAATATTCTTTTATTTCTATCAAAGAGAAATCAATCATCTATTTTTTTTTAAATTAATTAAAATTATCAAGGTTTCTTTTTTAAAATGGTACAGTGTTTTTCATACAATTTATTTTGAATCTTTTTGAATTTATAATTATTTTCAATTTAATAAATTATACAAAAATATTTTATATAGATATTTTTATAATTATTATTTATTTTTTATAATTATTTATATATATTATTATAGATATTTTTTAAAAATTAGGTTAAGTTATCAAGGTTACTTTTTTAAAATGGTACAAAGTTTTTCCTATAATATATATACTGTAAGGTTAACTTTAATTAGATAGACGCGAGAAGTCGCCACTGTGACCAGTACTGTGTAAACTGGTTCAACTGATAAGTACAGGCGGTTAGATTTTGGAGATGACGAGCCAGAACGCTAGAAGCGTCTCATTGAGGAAGACGGTCAGGGACCGTATGTGATGTGTTTACGATTTTTAAGTATAAAATTGAATTGATATTGTAGGAGAATTAAAGTATTGTTAATATTGTAAATAAATTAATATAAAGAGAAAGAGATTGGAGTTTTCCATCCACCAGACGGCTACAGCACAAAACCATCTGACACAACCAGTCGCTAGTAAGTGACAACAATATATATATATATATATATATATATATTTGAATTTATAATTACTTTCAATTTAATAAATTATACAAAAAAATATTTTATATAGATATTTTTATAATTATTATTTATTTTTATAATTATTTATATATATTATTATAGATATTTTTAAAAATTAGGTTAAGTTATCAAGGTTACTTTTTTTAAAATGGTACAGTTTTCCTATAATATATATACTGTAAGGTTAACTTTAATTAGATAGACGCGAGAAGTCGCCACTGTGACCAATACTGTGTAAACTGGTTCAACTGATAAGTACAAGCGGTTAGATTTTGGAGATGACGAGCCAGAACGCTAGAAGCGTCTCATTGACGAAGACGGTCAGGGACCGTATGTGATGTGTTTACGATTTTTAAGTATAAAATTGAATTGATATTGTAGGAGAATTAAAGTATTGTTAATATTGTAAATAAATTAA
>BPLR01014309.1:0-2500 GCA_021605095.1 Caerostris extrusa | reverse complement strand
TATATACTGTAAGGTTAACTTTTAATTAGATAGACGCGAGAAGTCGCCACTGTGACCAATACTGTGTAAACTGGTTCAACTGATAAGTACAAGCGGTTAGATTTTGGAGATGACGAGCCAGAACGCTAGAAGCGTCTCATTGACGAAGACGGTCAGGACCGTATGATGTGTTTACGATTTTTAAGTATAAAATTGAATTGATATTGTAGGAGAATTAAAGTATTGGAGTAATATTGTAAATAAATTAATATAAAGAGAAAGAGATTGAGTTTTCCATCCACCTGACGGCTACAGCACAAAACCATCTGACACAAACCAGTCGCTAGTAAGTGACAACAATATATATATATATATATATATATTTGAATTTATAATTACTTTCAATTTAATAAATTATACAAAAATATTTTATATAGATATTTTTATAATTATTATTTATTTTTATAATTATTTATATATATTATTATAGATATTTTTTTAAAAATTAGGTTAAGTTATCAAGGTTACTTTTTTAAAATGGTACAGTTTTTCCTATAATATATATACTGTAAGGTTAACTTTAATTAGATAGACGCGAGAAGTCGCCACTGGGTGACCAATACTGTGTAAACTGGTTCAACTGATAAGTACAAGCGGTTAGATTTGGAGATGACGAGCCAGAACGTTAGAAGCGTTCTCTTATTGAGGAAGACGGTCAGGACCGTATGTGATGTGTTTACGATTTTTAAGTATAAAATTGAATTGATATTGTAGGAGAATTCAAAGTGGCTGTTAATATTGTAAATAAAATTAATAGATAAAGAAAGATTGAGTTTTCCATCCACCAGACGGCTGCTACAGCACAAAACCATCTGACACAACCAGTCGCTAGTAAGTGACAACAATATATATATATATATATATATATATTTGAATTTATAATTACTTTCAATTTAATAAATTATACAAAAAAATATTTTATATAGATATTCTTATAATTATTTATATATATTATTATAGATATTTTTTAAAAAATTAGGTTTAAGTTATCAAGGTTACTTTTAAAATGGTACACAGTTTTTCCTATAATATATATACTGTAAGGTTAACTTTAATTAGATAGACGCGAGAAGTCGCCACTGTGACCAGTACTGTGTAAACTGGTTCAACTGATAAGTACAAGCGGTTAGATTTGGAGATGATTTGTTTCAGAAACGCTGGAAGCGTCTCATTGAGGAAGACGGTCAGACTGTATGTGATGTGTTTACGGGATTTTTGCATAAAATTGAATTGATATTGTAGGAGAATTAAAGTATTGTTAATATTGTAAATAAATTAATATAAAGAGAAAGAGATTGGAGAGTTCCATCCACCAGACGGCTACAGCACAAAAACCATCTGACACAACCAGTCGTTAGTAAGTGATAATAATATATATATATATATATATATATATATTTTGAATTTATAATTACTTCAATTTAATAAATTATACAAAAATATTTTATATAGATATTTTTATAATTATTATTTATTTTTACATTATTTATATATATTATTATAGATATTTTAAAAAATTAAAGTTGCTATCAAGGTTACTTTTTAAAATGGTACACAGTTTTTCCTAAATATATACTGTAAGGTTAACTTTAATTAGATAGACGCGAGAAGTCGCCACTGTGACTCAGTACTGTGTAAACTGGTTCAACTGATATACAAGCGGTTAGATTTTGGAGATGACGAGCCAGAACGCGCCAGAAGCGTCCCACATTGAGGAAGACGGTCAGGGACCGTATGTGATGTGGCGTTTACGATTTTTAAGTATAAAATTGAATTGATATTGTAGGAGAATTAAAGTATTGTTAATATTGTAAATAAATTAATATAAAGAGAAAGATATTGAGTTTTTCATCCACCAGACGGCTACAGCACAAAACCATCTGACACAACCAGTCGCTAGTATGACAACAATATATATATATATATATATATATTTGAATTTATAAATTACTTAATTTAATAAATTATACAAAAAAATATTTTATATAGATATTTTTATAATTATTTATATATATTATTATAGATATTTTTTAAAAAATTAGGTTAAGTTATCAAGGTTACTTTTTTAAAATGGTACACAGTTTTTCCTATAATATATATACTGTAAGGTTAACTTTAATTAGATAGACGCGAGAAGTCGCCACTGTGACCAGTACTGTGTAAACTGGTTCAACTGATAAGTACAAGCGGTTAGATTTTGGAGATGACGAGCCAGAACGCTAGAAGCGTCTCATATTGAGGAAGACGGTCAGGACCGTATGTGATGTGCTTTACGATTTTTAAGTATAAAATTGAATTGATATTGTAGGAGAATTAAAGTATTGTTAATATTGTAAATAAATTAATATAAAAGAGAAAGAGATTGGAGTTTTTCCATCCACCAGACGGCTACAGCACAAAACCATCTGACACAACCAGTCGCTAGTAAGTGACAACAATATATATATATATATATATATAT
>BPLR01014308.1:0-55851 GCA_021605095.1 Caerostris extrusa | reverse complement strand
CTTTGCTACACAAAGCAAAGACAACAGGATAAGACAGAAAAGTCACATAAAATGAACTATAATTCGTAATTTTGTATTGATAGGCGTTTTGAAAAAGATTTTGCACATTTAGTTTATTCCTCCACATATCTCCACTGTAGTAATGAGAGAGAAAATGTCTTTTGCTTTAAGATTGGATGCAAAATGAAATGATGGACTGGATAACTATGGACGAAATTCAAATATTTCTATTGTGTGTCACTTCTACGGCTATATACATACTGGATTTTCCACACTCTTCTTCTCCTTCATTGGCGCAACAGGCTCGCACGAGCATGCTAGCATTCATGCCCAAGCTCACTGGAAGATTTCGGGACAAGGGAATATTCTCTTTACGACGTAGGGTTGTTCGCTCCATGATCATGCTTAGACCGGGACTACAGTTTAAAGTGGATCTGTGCAGCTCAATCTGATCTCGTGCCCTGAAGTGACTCGTCACGGCGAGGCTATCCCTGTTAAAAATAAATGACACAATTTAAAACTAAAACAGGTTTTCATCAGTTCAAAAAAAAAAAAATAATTGTTAACAGGCAATAAAATTACGAGATGAGAAATGAATGACACTGTTCTTAAAAGCGTGAGGTGCTCGATATCAATCGTTATATTCTTTTTCACTAGTGTCACCTGAAATACAGTTGTTAGTTTAAAAATCATACAAAGCACCCCACGCTTTAGAACAGTGAAATGAATTTTCGTCAGTCATTTATTCTTATGTTAACAATTATTTTTTACTTTTTAGTTTGATTAACTCAAGTATGTTTTTCTGCAAGTGTTTTTAAACTATAATATTGAAACAGTCCTGCAATGTTGAGGACTGTAAAACCATAGCTCTTACAATAATTAAGTGTGAGTAAAACAAGGGTTAAATGCGAATAAGTCGAGCCAGCCAGGATTCGAACAGGAAATCTCTTGATCCGTAGTCAGGAGCGTTATCCTACGTAGGTTTCCGAAATGCCTTCATTGAATACCTTCATTCTACATGGGTCAAATTGCTCTTCATAAGTTAAAATAAAAACCCTAATCCTGGCGATCCTAATCCTGATGAGATAATAACTTATCAAAATATTTTATTGTCGTTTGGTCCTTGATAAGTCTTTTACAACGTTTAAATTAAATCTGATTTGAAAGTAGGGCAAAATCGAGCCCAAAGAGTCAGTTACAAACAAACATACAGGTGAAACTACATAAAAAAAAGCGTATTAAAAAGAATCAACTGTTTTCTTTTTGAAGATGTCTGTAATGCTTTTGTAGCCGAAATAGTGTGTATGAGGAGAAACAGATCTCCAGGGGAAAAAAGTGATACGCCTATCAAGATGACTTTTCAAAGGCTGTGTGTTTTAATCACTAATCCTGGCGATCCTAATCATGATGAGATAATAAACTTATCAAAATTTTTATTGTCGTCGGTCCTTGATAAGTATACAACGTTTAAATTAAATCTGATCGCTTAAAGTAGGGCAAAAACCGAGCCCAAAGAGTCAGTTACAAACAAACATACAGGTGAAACTAATAAAAGCGTATTAAAAAAGAAAATGATCTATTAATATACGTGAATACCAATTATGAATATAAAGCTAGTTAGTAGTTTTATTTTTATAAGTCTTATTACATTTACTTATTTTTGTAGAAAAAGGAAATAGTCGATATTTTCGACACGCGCGATGAAACCTTTAAAAAAAAAAAAAAAAAACATGTAGCGGAACTATGATTTAACGGCAAAAAGTATCATTTAAAGAAATAAATTATAATTATATTAATAGGGCTTAAATAAATTAATTATTCTTGAATTTGAAATATGCTGTAAAATAAAATCTTACTCCCATAGGTAATACTGGAAAATGGTGTGGTACGTCCGTTTCCGTACTAATTAAACTTTGTATATTCATGTATTTTGCATTAACTTATGTATTTTGTTTTTAAAATGTCAAAATTTAGCAATGTTTTTTTTATAAAGTTTAGCAATGTTTTTTTTTTTTTTAAATTACCAGAAAAATTTAAATTACGGTTAGTCATAATGGTTAATAACTAGTCTCTGTGATTACGCTCAGAGTAGGTTTTTAGTCGTACTTCAAATGGAGTTTTGAATGCTATTTTCGACCAATTGTCCTTTTTAGCATTTTCTTGCGATTACTTAATGGGGTGGCTCAACAGAGAATGATTAAGGTTAATTGACCATTACCATTCTAAAGAGGCATCATAGAATAATTAGCAACCGTGGCTATTATTTGAAAATTAAAAAACAAGTAATAGAAAAAAAATTTTAAGTCAATTCCTTCTTTTTTCTCACTTTATTGCAGGAAGTCCTTTTATAAATAATTTTCATTCATTTTTAAGTTTATCTGGCACCCCTTTTATTGGTAGATGCATGCAACTTAAATCTAAAAATAATAATAATAATAATTAATTTAATTTAATTAAGGATTAATATTTAAAAACTATATTAACATAGCAAGTGTCATCCACTACAAGTTAAAAAAAAAATGTATTTGAACTTGAGTGGATGAATAACAAGTGTGTTTTATGAACGATTGAAAATTTGTACAAGATATATATATAGAGTGAGAGCTAATAGAAGGAAATGAATAAAGCTTGAACGAGATTACTACTAACAGAAATGTCTGAAGATCAATACATAAATTTTAAGATAATGTTTCTTCACTCAAATCTTAATTTGATTTAAACTTACATAATATATACAAATATATTCTTATGTAAGATAGATAAAAATATCAAAGTTTACTTTTTGATATTTTCATCAATCCTACGGAAAACAAAATATATTCCATTCTTATATTTCTTTCATAGGCATTCGATTTTTACTTTTGGGTATTAAAATTAAAAAATAATGTCTCAAAACCTTCTTAGTTGCTTTGAGTAACAGTAAAAAGCTGTTGTTGAATTAAATTAAATTAATTAAATATAATTAATTTTTAGTTGAATAGTTTAGTTTATTGTTTTCAGTTCTACTTTTTCATGAATGTAACTTTTAATTTTTAAACCAAATTTAAATTGTGTAATTTTTTTCTATTCATATTGTTTTTAAATTAATAAAAGTAAATAACTTTTTTATCTTGTTTATATATTATGATGATAGTTTTGAAACATTTTTTTGAAATTGTTTATTTATTTAAGATTAATTTTTTTTTTTTTCACATAGTTTACTCTGATACTTGTTAGATTAGTTTAATTTTCAATAATTTGTAAAATATATATTGTAGATACAAAATATTTGCACTATTTTGGTTTCATTCAAGATATTTATAATATTTTTATTCATATTATTACATCTTAACTATATCATCAATCTGTTCAGATTATTTACATAGCGATGTTTCGCGGCTATCGTGTCTAGTGAGTACCAGGCTAAAGAAATATGTGAAGCCTTATCTATAGCTATATAAAGGCTTTTCTGCTGATCTATGATTAAAATATATCCAATTAATTATTAAATATACCTTTTCAAAACTTTCTGTCTTAAAGGGCCATTAGGGAACCATGAGGTATATATATATATATCGTAGAACCTCTTTAAGTCGAATCTCGATAAGTCTAAAATCTCCACAACTCGAAAAATTTTTGTTCCCTTCCCCTTCAAGCCCCAAAACCTCCATTACTCGAAATTTCAACCCTCTATATGTCGAAATAATTAGTCAATCCCCACAAGCCATTTTTTGGTATATATTTTTCCCTCCGGGTAAAAAAAAAAAAAAAATTGGACCTCTGTATTTGAACATTAGCAATGTTTGATTTTACAAATCTTTACAACTAGATCATTTGAAACTAATTACCTCTATAGCTCGAAGAAAAATAAGTTACCGACTTTAAGGATTTGCCGGCAATGCATGTCATTGTTTCTTAGAAAACAATGTATGAGAATACAGTAAATAGAATAACTAATTCTATGAAATATTCTTATTATAATTCTTAGTATTGCTATTGATTTCATTTGAACTCTAGCGATAGATAGAAACGATCGAATTGTCTAAAGCAAATAAATAAATAATTGGCTTTTTAATACATAATATTTTTAATTTTAAGGTTGTTTAGGAATTATTTTGATTTTTTATTGTAATACATAATATAACTTTTTAAGTTACAAATAAACATGTTTATTAACTCTGTAACTTGAATTTTTATTTATTTTACCTAACTCAAAATAAGTCAGAAAGAATAAACCTCTACAAGTCGAATATTTCCTTACAAAAAATCCCGCGTAAGTCGAAATCCTCCATAAGTCGAAAACTCTATAACTCGAATTATTTAGCGTCTCCCTTGAAGTTCGACTTACAGACGTTCTACTGTATATGTATAAATAGACAGACAGATATGACACAATGGACTGAATTGAGGAAAGGCTCAAGACAGCTTGTTTACACCCCCTTTTTACATATCGAATGTGAGTTTTCCCTAAATTTTTCCCTGCATTGGTCACTGAAAGCTTCACAGCATTCTTTTTCAGGATGTATCTGAACGATTACTTTTCCTTGTGGGCTACAATATTTCCATTAATTGTAATTTTTATTTGCAGAAAAAACAACAAAAGTATAAAAAAAAGTACCAAGAAATAACAAAAGTATAAAAATTAAGTTTTTATTTAAACACACATTAAAACATTTACAAACTTAATTTCATGTTAAAAATTAATTTAAACAAGTATTATAAAAAAAAAATTTTAAGTCAATTCCTACTTTTTTTGCATTGTATTGCAGAAAGTCCTTTATAAATAATTTTCATTCCTTTTTTTTTTTAACTTTATCTGGCGCCATCTATTGGTAGATATATGCAATTTAAATCTAAAAAAAAAAAAAAAAAACTAAAATTAATTAATTAAATTTAATTAATGAATTAATATTTGAATAAACCGTATTAACATCGAGTGTCATCAACTACAAATTCAAAAATAATGTATTTGAAGTTGAGTGGAGAGTGTGAGCTAATAGAAGGAATTGAAAAACTAAACTCTCCTCTTTAATACTGAAATGATGCATAGTATCAATTTCCTCCACAAACCTTGAAAAATCGGACGACAAAAACGCTTGATGTGACCAGGATTCTAACAAGTAATTGCAACCACAATGCAATGTACGAACCATTATATTAAAACAATGTACAGGGTGATCATCAAAAAACATTTTCTCGATATATGAGCCGCTAGCTATCATACCGTTCACAGAAAATGAAAGAATCTCAAGAATCATCTGAAAAACAGCCGTTAAACTCTTAACAATTATGGCTATAGCGACAAAATTTCGAAAATTTCAAATGGGTATACCTACTATTTTGTAGTGAAATGGGATCTTTGTAGTGAAAATTCGTAAATAGAGTTGAAACAGTACTTGTAGCACGAAAATCACTGGCGCTAGACATACTAAGAAATGTGAAAACTACTAATAATTTCAGAGAAGCAACAAAAAAGCAAAATATTTTATCGTATTCCATAAATTTTCTATGTAACTTCCTTCACATATGATGACATTTTGCATGCGAGAGATGGTGGATAGCACTGAAGCACGAACCATGGCAAAAAAAATCTGTTGAACCTGACGTTTGATGGCATCTTTCAAATCAGATACAGTTTGTGAATGAGATGCTACAGTTTGGAAGTCAAGTATCCCTACAGCCAGAAATCCATGGGAGTGAGGTCGAAGAACCTTGGCGGACACGAAAACAATGTCAAGAGATAATTGTTGTATTCAGTAACATTTTACAGAAGACCCCACATGTGGGGAAGCGCCATCGTGTTATAGATAAAAACTTGGGAAATGTAACTAATCCTCAATGTCCTGCAATGCGGGACGGACATCCCATGAGTGATCTACTCATGAATAGAGGGAAAGGGGCAGCTTCTGTTGGGATGGAGCACCCGTAGGTAGAAGTCTGACTTTTGCTCCGTGACGCTCTTACAATCATATGAGACCGGGACTTCCGGCTTAAAGTAGATTCGAACCACTACAAACGTCCCTGGCACAGCCGGGACTCGAACCCGAAACCTGTGGTACCGAGCCACTCGACATTTCAGGCCCCCTTGGGAACTGTTTACAGATAAAAAGCTCATAGCAGATTGCATTCATTGTTATCATTAACTAACGTTTTGTCAAAAATGGATTTACACGAAATTCAAGAAAACTACTCATATATGCAAAAAGAAAAGAGAGATAAATAGTGAGTGCAGAACTTTAAAGAGTAATGAGGATATCAATATTCGTGGTTAATCAAGTAATAAATCTATGTGTATAATTTTCAAGGAAACAATATCAGTTCACGAAGAATACAATATAAAACGTCATTATGAATCTAAAAATTTTCAGAATTAATCCAAAATTACAGAAAGCAAACGGTTAGAGAAATATGAATCTTTGAAACGCTAGCTGAAATCTCAGCAAAGTAAATGAACATGAAACAACAACTCCAACTAGTTTATTCGCCTCTCATTCAAAAGTATAACAAAGAAAACTATTTATTGACAGCGAAGGATTAAATGATTGCAGCAGCAGAAGAAATGCGTTCTAGAAAAAGCTAATTTATTTAAAAACATCAGTTTGTCTGCAAATTCGAAGAGTAATGATATTTCAGAAAATACATCAACTCAATTGTCTGACAAAAATTGACATTTAAAAACGTTCTCTTTAGCCTTGGGTGAGTTTACAGATGTTTTAGATACAGCTCAGGTGTTGTTTTTTATTCGAGAGACAGATAAAAATTATAAAGTGAATGAAGAGCTTCTTGAAGTTCATAGCATTCTCATTGCTATCACAAGAGAAGATATTTTCAAACGAGTTGAAACTGTTGTTCAGAAAAGCAATCTTCAATGGAAAAATACACTCATGTCCATAAATTAAGGATAATGAAGTTCATGCAAAGAAAGAGACAGAAGCAAAACAAATTTGACTTATTTGTAAAGTCTATTTATTAAACAAAAGGTAAAGAGCAAAAAAAGATGCTATATGTTTGACATAATTAATAAAAATTGATTTTTACTCCCTGGAGCAAATTTCAAAAAAGAACCTATTTACAAAAATAGTATAACATGGTTAGTATGATGGTTAATATGGAGTATGTCTCCAGAACGATGCAATACAGGCCTTACAACGCCTAGGCATGCTGAGTATCAAATTATCAATCTGATCTTGGGAATATTACACCACTCATCAAGCAATGGCCTCCGAAGTTCCGGTTGACAGGTGGGGAGGGGGGGTTGACGGGCTGTAATTCGTCGGCCAAGCATATCCCACACATGCTCTATTGATTCAAGTCCGGTGAGTATGATGGCCAATCAATACGGGTGATATTCTCCAATTGAAGGCATTCGTCTACAATGTTTGTACGGTGAGGACGGGCGTTGTCATCCATAAACAGAAATTCAGCACCCATGGCGCCCCGAAATAAACGTACATGTTGTTCCAGAATGACATCCCGATAGATGTGGCCTGTCATCGTTACACTCTGAACATGCAGGTCAGTTCTGGAACCAAGAATAATTCTTCCCCAAACGAGCCATCCTGCACCACCGTAACGGTGCCGTTCAATGGTGTTCTCTTGGTGGTAACGGGCACCTGGCTCTCTCCATATGAAAGTCCGGCGAGAGTCAGACTGCAAAATAAACCTGGACTCGTCGGAAAACATCACACCAGACCACTGTTGCGGTGTCCACAATGCATGCTCTCTACTCCAGGTTAATCACAGGCGACAGTGAGTTGCGGTAAGTGGAACACATATGGCAGGCCTACGAGCATATAGACCAATGTGCCCTAAGCGTCTGTACACGGTCTGCCTTGAAACTGTCGTACCGATAGCTGAAGAGAGCTGACGAGACAGGTCTGATGCTGTGCTCCGTCAGTTTCTTTTGACAGTAACTGCTAAATACCGGTCCTCATTCGGCGTTGTAACTCGGGGGCGACCTGTGCTGTAACATCTACTCACATTACCATCATCTTGGAATCGTTGCCAAAGCCTGGAGATGACACTCTGGGCGATTCCAAGTTCGTCGGATACTTCCAGCTGGGTACGTCCACATTCCAGTCGTCCGATAATTCTACCACGTAAAAAATCATCCAAATGTTTCCTTTGTGCCATAACTATGCGGTTAGTGAACTGAAAGGCTTTTAAAACGCTTGTGAACAATTTTACTTCTTTGCCACCATTCCTTATATACCCCTCTCTTACACTCTCGTCATTGTGACGTACTATCCGCGCCATCTGGTGGTTTCCTGTAATTTGCATATTCTTCTTCAAGATGTGTGTGATAATTCTACAGGTGAAATTTTTATTTTAGAGTTCAATTTCTGTGTGATTCTGAATTATCCTAAATTTATGGACATGAGTGTATTAAAGTGTATCACTACTGATGGTAGCAAAAACATACATTAAAAAATAAAGGGGTCGTTGATCTCGTATCAAAGGTCGTAGAAAATGAAGGTTCTTCAAATCCATTAATCGTATCATTCATCAATTATCTTTATGCAGAAAATGCTTGGATATGTCAGAAGTTTTAAAGCCAGTCATGTCAGCTGTTAATTATATATCACATGCGCTATATCATTCAATGGTACTCTACTGAATGGATGTGATGGGAGAAGGAAAGAAAATTCAGGATGAATAGATAATGAATTGGAAATAAAAGAAAAATGAAAAACTGGTGATAAAAATGCAACATAAAATTTGCGATCAGTAAAGAAACATTAGACTGGAAGTTATTGAACTGAAGTAGAATGAATAAGTTTAAGGAAAATAAGGAAATTATAGTGGTTTGATTCTTCGTTTTCATTTAGAAGTAAAGTAAAGATACTTATATTTTTCATTGAATTGCGTAAAAATAGTTTGTGCCTTGATGAGTGCGTTTTCGTGGGTAGAAATAGTACCGAAAAAATCTCTAGAAAGTTTTGGATTATAGTTGTCAATAGAATCAATATTTAAATCTTTATTGATTGTAGAGTTTTACGGGCAAACCAGAGTATTTGAATAATTTGTACAGATTTTTTTGTTATATTTTGCAGACCCAGATCGGGGCAGCGTAAGGATAGGCCTTAGAGCTTGTTTGTAGAGAATTTTTTTTTTTTTTTTTTATAAAGTTAATTTAGAATGTTTATTGATGAGCGGCAGAGCGAGATAAAATTAGTTCCAACGTATTTTTTTTTGAATATGAGATCGAAACGTTGGTTTTATTGTCCATGATCAAGCCGAGATATTTAATATTAGTTGTCAATTCAATTTGTTGATCAAAAAGTTAGAGATTAATATTTGGTTGCCTGGCGTGTCCTTTTCGGAAAACGATAGCTTGATATTTAGAGACATTAATTGCTATGCGCCATTTAGTTAGTCAATTTTCCAGAGTATTCAGGAAATTTTGAAGAGCTTTGATATAGTGAATAGAAGCACCTTAGGCAAGAGCAGCAGAATCATCAGCAAATAGGCAAGTGAAAATGTTAGTGCATTGAGGAAAGTCATAGGTAAAGTTATTGTATAGGATAGGACTGAGCATGCTTTCTTGAGATGTACTAGCTCTAATAGGACCGCTTGTGGAGAATTCACTTTGAAGCTGAACTTGAAAAGTTCTATTTTTAAAATAATCGGTAATGATAAATATGACCCAAGTTGGCAATGGAAACTTGATCATTTTTAGATCAGACCATCGTGCCACAATTGATTAAAAGCTTTTTTTGAGCTTCGTGATCTAAATTTTCTTGAAAAGAACCATCCTCTAGCAAAGTTACAAAATAATGAATTGCTGTGGAAGTTATAAATTTTATACAGATTTAATTAAACATATGAATGATCTTAATTTTAAATTACAGGGAGAAAAACAGCACCTACCTACTAAATGCATTAGAAGCATAATTTCATTTGCATAAAAGCAAATCTGTAATATATCATTTTAAATTTGGAAATAATTCTCTAATTGAAGTTCACTTTAATTCCAACTGCATAAATATTTGTTATTAAATACAGTTATGAAAAAAATTATGAATAATACCTTTGGAAATATTCACAGAATTTTCATTAATTTATATTTTTATTTTCAAATCTTTTGACTGGTGCAAAAAATATAAAAAAATTAAATTAATTAGAAGAAAGATATTGCACATATATTACAAGTTTCATTTAAAATAAAGGAGGTCAATATTTGAACCCTTATAATTATATCCAAAGCATTTTATCAAATTTCTACATGCGAACATACAAAAAAAAAAAAACTACAATTTTATTTTACTATGCTTAACTAATTGCTCAAAATCTTGGTTTCTGTAAAGGAAAAATTTCATGTTAGCAGTAAATAGCCATGTAAATGAATGTCACTAATCAACTATATAGTATTTCCAGCAATAATAATTATGCAAGTTATCATGTATTCTTATCTTTTTTTGGGGTGGAGGGGGACAATTATAAATACCAAGCATAATTTTATAGAAGTATATTTTCAAAAATTAAATATAAGAACCAACATCTATAATAAAATTTTATTTCGAGGAATAACAACAAGAAAATAATAAATACTTAATAAATACAACATAGCTCTGTACAAACATGAATGTCAATATTAACATTGAATTGCAATTTTAAAAAGCTGCCTATTTGATTTAATTTTATAGCATTTTCTAAAGATTGCTAGGAATGTTCAGGAAGCTAAAATGAGCATTTAAATTAAAATATACAACAGTTAACAATTTTTGCAGTCGCTTTTAATTTATCCATGGTTTTTTTTTTTTTTTTTCAATTGCTACCCAGTTATTAGGTATGACTAAGGAAAAAAATTTTTTTTTTTTTTTTAATTAGCAGCAATGAAAATTTCATATCATTAATGCAGCTAACATTTTCACAAATTTTAGAAATAGTAACAAATAAAGGAAAAACAAAACAATCATTGTAAAAACAATTCTGTTAAAACAATAACAGGCAAGATTTAACGACTAGATTAAGGTTTAATGAAACAATTATTTTTGTACTAATATCTAAATAAAAGCCCTATAACATATAGTAATATCACCGAGCATTTTAATCCTTAGATAGATTTAACAACACAAATTACAACAACACTTGCAATAGGTGCAAATACAAATTCCATACAAATGAAACATTAAATAATTATTTAAAAAAAAAAAACACAGTTACATTTTATTGTATTATTCGAAGTTTTAATGTATTATGGTTAGATAGAAATTATGAAAAGAAAGAAGAGCAATCTTTTATTTTAAATGCAAATTTAGATGCATTTACCTGTTATACATTTAGTATTTCTCATTTTAAATAACCTCATCAATATACATCAACATAATATTTAAATAATAAAATGTGACAATTTAAATTAAAAGATTAAGAAGTCTGATTAAATTTAAAATGAGGAAATATTAGATAAAGATGAAAATTTTATAAAAATAAAAATATACATGTTAAATATAGAATTATGTTTTATAGTTTTATTTTATCATTCATTGAATAAAATGGACAAGTTTTAGACATACTACACAAAAAGTACTAAAGCACCTTTTTTAAAATTGCATACTTAGATGAATTTCCCACTTAATTCATTAAGAATTAAGTAAATATCTACAAGTTAAAATTAAAGAAATTTAAAAAGAGGTTGATATTTTCAAAAGAAACATTTACCCTTTTATTTTGTTTACTTAAAATTTAATGTTACTATTTTAAGTTTGTAAAAAAAATTTCAATTATTAAAAAAATTGTACGTAAAATGCTTATAATTAAGCATTTAAATATGTTAAATACATAACTTGAAGATTAATTTTTAAAACTGATTTTAATCCCATAGAAAAATGTTTAACTATATTTGATTTTAAACATTTAACTGTAGCTTGATTATATGATAAAGTCAAATATCTTAAAAATTTAATAAAAAATACAAGTTTAACATATATATATAAAAAAAAAAAAAATCACAACTTGATTGAAACTAAACAGATCTTCTCACAACAAATATAAAATTTATTGAGTATAATTGTAGAAGCAAAATGTGTGCTTTTTGTCTTTCACAACTAAACTAAAAAAAACTAAAACCAGTTTCCAATTTGATTAAATATTAACTGCTTTCAGAAGGACAGAAATCTAAACCTGAGAAAAACACAGCATAAAAAAAAATTTAATATACAAAATGTAAAATCAATCAAGACAAAACACGAGTATCATTGGTTCTTCATTCACACATTTCATTCAAAACTAATTTTTGGCAAATTAAACAATTAAAATAAGATCTATATACATAAAATTACATCAAGAATTAGAAGTATCATTAAAAAATATCTTTTTCAGTAATTGATTTGATGCATTTATTATACCCCAGGACAAGAAGGATCTAGTATAATTCACATGAACACCATAATACAGTTTTCTAATACTCCTGTCTCTTTCAATATAGGTCTGTTTAAAAGCTTCGGACAATGATACAAAAGGAGTACCACAATTCACTTGCATTTTTGTCTTCACCACATTTACTGGATAAAAAACTGTACTAGTAAAAGCACCAACAAAGGCTCCACTAATGAAATCTTTGACAAATTCCTGCAACACTGAATCAGTGCTTTTAATTGGCAAAAAATCCTTCACAAAATCTTTAAGACCAAAGAACAAAATATTGCCCACAGAATTACGAAGCAATATTGGCGTCATACCTCTGTAAAACTCTTTAAATCCATGCTGTTTTCTTAATTCAGAGAAAGCATGGTAAGTATTTTTAAACTTAGTATTATAATGTCGATCTTGAAGCAAAGTCTGAATTCTCTCAAATGGAGTGAGAACTGCTTCAGCACTGCCAGCGAGTATTGCAGCAGTACATAACACAGAAAACTTCTGCATGCTAGGAAATTTACCTTGTATAATTTCTGAGAATTCCTTATAAGAACCAAACATTATGGATGTTGAAGTTGCTTTTTGGAGTAATGGTGGTAAAACACCTCTATAGAGAAAGTGCATTCCTTCTCTTTTAATTTGGTTAAAAGCATGTTGAGAATCTACACCATGTAACATTTGACGAAACATCACTTTATTTATTGGAAAAGTGATCATAATATTAATAAAACCTGATCCCCAACCACAAACATATTCCGTTAATCTTGAATCAGAAAGAGGCATCACTGGCTCTTTATTAGAAATTGGATATTCCTTGTTATCTATAGGTGCAATAGCCATTTTATTGATGCAGCACATAACTTTATCCTA
This sequence comes from Caerostris extrusa, assembly GCA_021605095.1. NCBI lineage: Eukaryota > Metazoa > Arthropoda > Arachnida > Araneae > Araneidae > Caerostris > Caerostris extrusa. The sequence continues at coordinate 42,645 of BPLR01014308.1, read as the reverse complement.
CAATAGGAATAACAGAACATTAGTTAAACAAGTTTCCATTGCATTTTCATAAATAAACATTTTTAATAAAATTTAAAAAGTATCAAATAACATGAAAAATTGCTTAATTTGTAGAAATTTCTGAAAGCTAAAAATCGCTTACACTATTTTGATGAAAAGATTTACATTTTAAATTGCTTATTATATCACATTACAATGATGATTTTCTTAACAACTTTAAAAAATAATAGTCTTGGATTTATATCACATGAAGAAAAATATATGGAAACATTTATATAGTCAACACAGCCATCACATAAAATTACCATTAAAATTTAAGCGACTTTATTTAATTTGTCATAGAAATAACTAGCTTTTCTTTAACTTTCATCATTTGCTATTACATGTGGAGCTATATTACACCTAAAAAGAAAGATGGATTGCATTAAAAAAAAATAATAATAATAAATAACTAAATTTTTTTTTTTCCTCCAAGATAAAAATAGCCATTTATTACAAATTTTGAGTTGTTAACAAGAATATGACAATACAAATTTAAAATTATGTTCAGCACCCCAAAATTAGTAAGAAATGACTATTTTAATATTTAAGAAAATTTGTGAGTTGCACAATGAAGTTTAAGGATATTTCATCAGCATTTATATGCTGTATTGGGAAAAAATTTGGAACATTTGAATCATGCAATTTGACATTTCACGAGAAAACACTGTTAAGGATCTGTTGAATGTTTACTTCTTTTTCAAAGCTATGGCTGTAGTGCATACAGTTACAGATAGTATATATCAATATAAATGCAAATATTTGATATCACCAGTTCTAATTAAGCAATGTGAATAAAATTATATGTTCAATCATAGCATACACACAAGAAATCAAAGTTTCTTTTAAGTTATAAACATTACAAACTAAAATTAATATTGTTGCAATGAAATAAAAGTGCTAAAATTAAATTTTATACAGTAAATGAATTTTTATAAATAGTTTCTACTTTTATTAACTGCATTAAATTTACCTTATATTACCGAATATAAGCTGATTGTAAATAATCCAAAAGTGCATTTTTTCTTAAAAAATATGCCAAAATTAAAGGCGATGTATAAGCCAAAATGGAAAAGGGGGGAAAATTTACTTATTTATGATACCGTGTTATTTATTTCTGGTGTCTATTTTAATACTTTTCTGTTAGCCATGCACAAATTTTTAGTTTTAGTGACAAAATAACAATCTACACAACTTCAAATGTAAAACAACTCACTAAAAAAAAAAAAAAATTTAAAAATCATTTTATTTAAAATTACTTTTTCCCCCCATATACTTAAATAAAAAAAATATTTTATTTACCGATTAACCACTTGCTCTTGTTTAATGAAAAAGCACCAATGTTTTTACAAGATTAGTGGATTGATATATAAGCTGACCCCTTACTTTAGCTTTGAAAGAGTTAAAAAAATCTCAGTTTAGACATGGAAATATATGGCAATTTTTTCAACAACATTTAAAAGTATATAAAATTAACATGACTTACAAAAAAAAAAAAAAAAAAAAAAAAAAATTGGCCTTTTAAATAAACTAAAATACTTACAAGTCTAACTTAAGAACTATTGAATATGTAATTTTAAACTAATATCTAACATAATCTCTACTTTAAATTAAAAAGCAGAATACATCTTTCAAACTATGCAAATAATTTATTGGTTAAATCTTTAAATATTTAACAATTAATCTAAAAATTAACAAGTAAATCTAAAAATATAAGTTTTAAATATGATAGTAAAAATTACATAGAAGCATAAAAAAACTTTAAACAAACTAGTATACTGATTTATATCAAAAAACACTTTAAATTAAAAATTTTCTTTAATGAAAATGTTCAAATACTGGTATTCAGAGGAAAACTTATTTTTGAATTTCAAACTAAATATAATAAGGTCACATTTGAATATATATATATATATATATATATATACACATTAATGTTTTTGTAAAAATTGTTTCCCTTGAAATGTAAATTAGGTAAACAATTACTTCACAGAAATACTCAATTCAGTAATTTTATCTAACATCCAGGTTTATTCTATTATTTTCAAATTTGAATCATGATTCCAATAAATAAACTATAAACAGTCCAATAATAAACTAATGAACAGTATTATACATTCCATAAAGGTTTTCACTGTTTCAATGTTCTTACCAATGAAATAAAAAGCCCAAATTAATTTCTGCATAACATCCAGCAACAAATATTATTAAGGAATTGATAGATTTTTTAAATTAAAATATTCTATTATATCTAAACACAAAATTGAAAAAATTCTAATAAAAAGATAAGTACAAGACTAATAACGGAATCAATCTGCTATTTAACAAATATAAACCAATAAATTTAAACGATTGGTTATTACTACTTCAATAAATTTTTACTATAAACAATTTAATTTTTTCCTATTTCAATACAAGCTACTATATTCATTCCCCAAATAAGAGAATTACAAATTATTAGGAAACCAAAACAAAATTGACCACATTAATATTTTTTTCCTGGTTGAACTACAGGAAAGGAGTTGGCTTTAAATTGAAATAGCCTATTTAAAGACTGGCCTTAACTATAATCTGATCTTATTTAACAACTGTTTTCGTAAACATAAATAATAAGATGACATTTTTAAATAGATGCTAAACCACAATGATATTTTTAGTAGTTTATTACATTTCTTTTTTAAATTGATTTTAAGACTTTTTTTAACCCAATCTATAGTTAAGACATGTTAAAACTAGTAAATTTAATTTAAACCTCTTTATAGGTTTATTTAGTTATTTTATTTTATTTTTAAAAAAGGAAAGGGGGGGACCTGCAAACATTTACTTAAATTTTGAAAATAGACTAGAACACACAGCTTATGAAAATCTATTGAAATATTAAGGAAATGTATTTAGGAAAATAGCACAAGATATTTTTGTAAAAAATCATGCAACAGAAAGCAAACAGTATAAAGACTAATTAGAAATCACTATTTAAAAAAAAAAATCTTAAATAATTACAAATTTTGAAGAAAAAAATTTTTTAAAGAACTCTTACTATAAATTCTTGAATAATGTTATTTAACATTTTTGTACAGTAACACAATAATAACTTTTATTAAAAAAAAAAAGTATTAACTTTTACGTTACTAATACCTGCCTACGATATCACAACATACATTTGGTAAACATAGGTAGTAAATTTTGCATAATAAGTGAACGTGAATGAAGATAACTTGCCTTATTTATATTTCAAGCAAAACATATGATTCAACCGGTTTTTCTTCAAGGAGAATAAATTTTTTGATTGTAAGAATCTTATCCTTTTTTTCACATAAGATAAAATTTGTCTAAACATTTTTTTACAAGCACCACCAGGGTTTAATATTTAGCTTTTTTGTTTCATGTTTTTCATTAACATTAGATAGATGAAAAAATTTACTTAAGCTACAGATGAGATTAATGAATTAATTTTTTAATATTTTGATTTTTATTTGCTAATATCTTTTTCATTTTTAATTATTTTGTTTCTTTAAATAATCACTGGAACCGCTGTTGCGGCTTTGATGCAATAACAAAACAAAAAACTTTAATAAACAAAGTAGTCGCGATTTTGGATATTCAGATATTGATTCTAATGATATTTATATATTTCGAATAAAGTTATTGATTTAATGAATAGAATTAATTAACATTGAGTTATATTTCTTTTTATTGGGAGGATTTTTATAAAGGTTTTTGTATCAAGAGAATTTTCTATGAAAGCTTTGTTTATTGAATTATGTGGCAGTAATACGAAATACATAAATAAATATTTATATTATTAATCAGTTCAGCTGTAAGCTAACAGATTTTTCTATCAAAATATTCATGACAATGCACCGTCGGAACGGAAGAAATGGAGCATTGGTAAACGGACAAATTAATTTTCGAGTTTTTAATTCAGTTGAGCTCTAATTGTGCTAGTATCTAAAATTTATCTTCATTTTTCAGGCTAAAACATCAAAGAGATATGAAACTAAGAAAAAGAAGAGAAAAATATAGTCGAAAATGAAATCCCGCTTGTTAAAAGTCAGCTTATGGACGTTTTTTGACCGTATTTCATTCTTCAAATACCTTTTTATCTTATTAATATTTCCACCTATTTTGAACTATGCATCCTTGAAAAGGGAATATTCTGTGCTTCTACCTCAAGAAGGTTTGCTATTGGTTCTAATTTGATTCTTTGCTGCAAATTGTAACTCGTCATGTCAAAAATGTTTCCATGTTTTGTAATTTGTGCTGAAAAGCAATTATAATTTTTTCTTGTATACATTGCTAAAGAAAGTTTTCTATGACTAGTTTTCTATTTTTAAAAAATATATTCCTTTTTAATAGGAGAACGACTTGATATGGGATGGGGACAGAAAATGTTTATCAACTGTATGGGAGAAGGTGTACCCACAAGTGAATATTATTTTGTTCATTCTAATATTAAAATGTAAAATTATAAAAATTAAGATTTTTAAACATTCATCATTTATGTTGATTTTTATACAAATTATTAAATTGTTTTTTAACAGAAATTTTTACACATACATTTTTTAAAGAAAAAATGACTTATATTTCTATAGCAGTGAGAAATTTTAAAAATATCTTTTTCTTAATTTAAAACTACTGTGAAAAATTATACCACTGCAACTAAAGGAAAAATAGGTTATTTTGATGGCAAAGTTAACATGTTAAGTTTCTGAATGTGCTGTTGGGGATGAATTAAAAAAAAAAAAAAAATGTTAAAGTTTAGCAAAATGCTTAGTAAAGTGAAAACGTAGCACCTTATTTTAATGATTGCTAAACTATCGGAACAATGTAGATATACTATCTAGAAAAGTAAATTAATGATTTAGTGTAATAAATATTAAAAGCAAAACCAGTAATTTCTTTATAGAAATTATTGAGCAATAATAATTTAATTAAATTTTTCATGCATGAAATCAATGCAAAATGGAAATTGTAATCTCTACTAATTCTTTCTTATTAAGTTTCATATAAAAGTTAAGAAGTAACTAGACAAATAAAAATATTTTCTTATTGTTTCTTAATTTATCATTCAAAATAGTTTCTAAATTCAAGTATATCATTAAATTTCCTATCTTCATAATAATTATGGTTTTACCCAAAAATCCCTTTCCTGAATTTTAATGTATTTGAAGTATTTTTATTTTTATTAATGTCATAAAATTTTTTTACAAATTTAAATAGCTTCAATATTATACATTTTCAACTAGAACATTTTTTAAAGTTTTATTTATATTTGCTTAATTTAAATATTAATATTTTAAATAATTTAAACAGAAGGTTGATACTTGATTTAATTTAATTATTTATTATTAAAATTTTATTATTATTATTATTATTAGAGCATTGACTATTAATTTATTAAAATCTTTATTCATGAAGTATTTTTTCTATAACATTTTGTTCTTAGTTATTCTTGATGCACCAACTGGAGGTACCTCTGATATTTGGTATATAGTACAACAGCAGTTATCAAAATATCAAAAGTGACTATATATTTTATTTTATAATTAATTGTAAAGCAAATATTTTTCAAATTGAAGTGATTTTAAAGTATTCTTTTTGGGTTATATGCTTTGTTTGTTCATTTAGGTTTGCGTTTATGATCGAGCAGGATTAGGATTCAGTGATCTTCCTTTTGTAGTAAGTTTATCTTATGGTAATTTTGATATTATATTAAATGAAAAATATTTTTATAATTACTTAAGAAATATATTATTTCAATATTTTAAAAATATTTACACAATGGAATTTAAAAAAAATGTTTATTATTTTGTTGGTAATAGAGCATTTAAGTCATGCAAAATCATGCAGAGAAAATTATATAAAATTTTTTTTTTTAGAACTTTACTGTTTTCCTAAATTGATCCAAAGATTTGATGATAAGATTATTTTCTTATTGTATATATGTATCTTGTATAACATAAATGCTTCTCTTTAGTAAAAACAGTAAATAAGCATAATAAAATGTACTAAAAATAATAACTTTTATAACAAAAAGTACTGTTGCCAACATAGCTGATCTAGCTTTTGTGACACATTTTTTTTAATTCTTCCATGTGCTACAGAAATTGTTTCATTATGTAATTTTTTAAGTTTTATTATAATTTACTTTATGCCTGTTAAACTATTATAATCCATTATCTTTGACAAGATTATCATTGAAATATATTTTTTATTTTAGTACTTTAGGTATCTTTGTAAATTGTATTTTTAAAATTGTTTTTAATTGTTTTCTTGTGATTAAACTTATTTAGTATATTTTTGAAATTGGATGTATTTGTTTTCGTTTAATAATAAATTCTGATTATTTATTGCTAATAAGGATTTTTATTTTTAGAATGAAATAGATAGAACTCGGAAAACTGAACAAAGGCAATTTGTATCTCAAGTTGCAACTGTGGAACAGTATGTTTTAATTTTTTTGATATTTTACGTTTGTATGAAATGCAGCAGTAGATTTGTTTTGTAAATTTATAATGATTTCAGGATGACGTGTGATCTGCACCATCTAGTAACAAATGCCAAGCCCTTAGCTCGACCTTTTATACTTGTTGGCTCTGAAACTGGAGCTCTTATTGCCAGACACTATGGCTTAACATATCCAGGGTATGTTATATTATTATTATAATTTTCTATTAAATTAATAGAAGTTTTGAGTGATGCTTAATAATTTCACATTATCATATAATGCATCAACTAGAGAATCAACTGTTGAATAATTATATTTTTCAGATAATATTGAATTTAAAAATGGTATAAGAGGCTTAAAAAATATTTTTTACTTAATTTTACTTTATTTTAACTTATATTTTTTACTTTTGCAAAAATTATCGAGCAAAATTAAAAATTGATGCACTTATGTAATTCACATCAAACTGTATTAGATAATGTAATAATGTAGTTTAGTTTAATTTAAAAGTTTTCCGTTAGTTATTCAATATATATATATATATATTATAATTGACTAAATTTTGTAAATCATAAAGCAAAATTCCTAATATTGAAAGTAAATTTAATCTGCATAATGCATCTATTTAAAATGAAAATTTTGCATAAATTTTAGTAAAACGATTTTATTTATTGGATAATTTTCTAACTTTTTGCTTATATTTTTGCAATTTTATCAATTTTTAAATTTAAATTCTATTAAAATAATGTTTTACAACAAAATTTATAAATACAAAATATTTCTATTTTAGTGATGTGTCAGATATTGTGTTGCTGAATCCATTAATTGAAGATTTATTTTGGCGCCAAAAAAGAAGATTGGAATAATTATTGGTAAATATTTTATTCCACTATAACTAAATTCAAAAGTCTCTTTTTATGTTTTTAATTAAAAATTTTGGTAGAGATGATCTTGTTCTTGATTTGCTATTAAGCTATAACATGTACTACTATTATTGTAAATTTTTAATTTTGTTTGATAATACCTTGATGTATAAAATTATGATCTTAAAAAATATAATGAATAAATAAAAAAAAAATAAAAATATATTAATTTAATGGTATTATTATCAATGAAATTTTTATATTTATCTTAAATGGTTTAATGGCAGCTTGGTGGCCAGTTGACTAGCGTCTGGCCTTTGGTACCACGGGCTTCGAGTTCAAATCCTGGCCGAGACATGGATGTTTGTTAGTGATTTGGAATCCACATTAAACTATAGGTCCTGGTCTAATTAGCCTAAAGTGTGCATAAAAAGACCTTTGAGTGACAAACCAAACCAAATAGTTTAATTTATTTTTAACATTTGAGTAGACTTCTAAACACATTTTTTTTTTTTTAATTTTCAATTATATTTTTAATATAAGTGTAATTATAATGGTAACTGTAGGTATATTTTTAACCAAATTGGAATAAAAAATCAAGTAACTTCATTTTGAATACTAATAAGTTTTTAGTTTTTAAATTTTTGTTCCAGCAATTGACAAAAGATTATTATTATGGAATTTTATCGATCATATTACAGGATTTTATATAGCTGTTCAAAATTAAATATTTTAAATTTTATATATTATGAGTTAAACTGTCTCAGTACTTTAATTTAATCTGTATAAATATATATGTATTTTAAAGGAATATGTATTTGCTACCGTCTTTGCAATCTCTTCAACTGTCTGCATATGTTGGAATTTCTCGTCTAGCTGCTCTTTTAGGTTTCTTAAAACCTGATGTATTTGGTGCAGAAGTACCTAAAGTTGTGGAACTTAGGCAAGTAGGTAGATAACTAACAAAAATTTGAAATATTTCTATTATTTGTGTCTTAATATTTTTTTTTTCAAAACTAATATATGTAATTTTTTCCATTTTTTAATTTTTTGAATTTTATGTAGTATAGTACAAGTTTTATAAGCGATTTAACTAATTAGGGGGTTGTGTATTGCCAGAGTAAATCAACTAAAAATTCAAAGTTGATTGCAATCCCAAAACAAATAGTTAAGAATTTTTTTAATTTATTTTTATTCTTACATTAAAATAAATAAATAAAACACTTCAACTGCATAATTATTTCAGGGTAAACTTACAATAGGCTTTAATTAACTTGAGCAATATAAATCTTCAAGAAATCTTAAATTTTGAGCAATAAAATCTATGTAACCTTCAAAAAAAGCTTTATTGGCAGTGGCCATGATAAAATTTTTTTTTTAAATGGTTTGTTTCTAAAATAAAATGGACCATTATAAACAAAATTGGTAAAAGTAGATCTTTAAAATAAAAAGTTTGATTGACAAATAATGTGTTTAATAGGTATTTAATGGTGTTTTTCCTGGAAATTTCTTATAAAATTTATAGAAGAGACATTTGAGGTATTGAATTTATTTTTTCTTAACTCCTAGAAAATATGCTCTAGTTATTGTTCAAAACTAAAATATTCTTAAGTTATCATTATCTAATATTAAGTATAACTTCTAGTTGATGAACAATTTGTTATTGGTATATCATGTTTAGTTAAAAAACCTGAAATATTACAAGTTTTTTATGAAATTACTATTTATTTTCAAACTTTTTTTATAGTTCTATGGAAAAATACTTTATGATATATAATGCATACTTATTCATTTCTTTTTAATCTTTGTAAAAATATTCTTTTCGGGTAAAATATTAATCTAAGCTATAATATAATATGTTACTCAAAACAATTAAAGGATATTGTACCTTTACTTTGAAAAATTATGCAACTGAATTTTTTTATTTATTTCAATCTAAGAAGAGATAAACTTGCAAATGTTTCTCATTTTCAAATGATCAAATAAGCAAATGTTAGATGTAACATTGAAAGTTCAGTAAATGAAATTTGATTTTCAGTTTATATAAAGGGAAAATAAATAGTTAACATGCATTCACTGCTTTGTATTGGTGGGTGCAATATCTGAATGAAGTTATTTAATCAAATCAGAAGCTTAAAAAGTTATTGATCATTTAAGATAAAGGCCAAACATGATCCATAGTGGTAGAAATCACACAAGTACATAGTGTAATTTTTAGAATATTTTATCATTTTCCAAAGACTAAAAATGCACTGCAAAGACCAGGCAAAGGTCATAGGCCAAATGAGTAATGCTACATGAGATTCAATATTTAATTTAACCTGACCAAGAGAAACCACAATAAATTGATCAAAGTATGAGACCACTCTTCTTCAATACCTTCAGATTGCTACTGGATTAAAATTTTGACTGAAACTGTCCATACTCAATTTCATATTGGAAATCTATATTAACAAGCAGTTTGTGTACTATCAACATCAAGTCAACATGGTGCCCATAGAGAATGGTTAGAAGACCATATCAGTTGGAGGAGAAATGTATAAATCAATCTTTTCTTCTTTACAGAGTTCTGTTTTACAATTCATTTCAACATATTTTCATTTGTAAGGAATGGTGGATTTGAAGCAATCCTACATTTATACTAGAATTGTCAGATTTGGAGAAGGCAAGTTGATGGTCTGGACTGATATATCCATGGATGGATAAACCAGCCTTCACATCACTAGAAAGGGATCTTGGATGGAACTGATACAGAAATGAGATTCTTGACTTTTGTAGTCCCTTATGCTGCAGCAATAAAAAATTACTTATTTTAATGTACAATAATTGCATGCTATATCATGTTCAGCTGTGGAATTACTTTCTTAACAAGAAGAATTATGCAAATTGTTTAACCAGTAAGTTCTCTAGACATGTGCAGTAGAACAAGTTTGGGTCATTCTAGACAGTTGAAATGATGACTGCCTGTTTTGAATGCAAATGTAACAAACTCTTCTAGAGGAGAGGAATAGAATATCCCAGTTGTTTACTCACAAATGTTTAATGCTGTTGTCTATTAGAGAAACCATATTTGCTATTAAAAGCTATTTTCTTGAAAAAAAATTTCCCCTTGAGATGCACAATCTTGCCATGTCTGTGGATAAGGTATCAGCCATCAAAATTCTTTCTCAACTTCAATTTTTGAAAATCTTAATAATTATTTTGAGTATTATATAAACAATGGGAAAAAATGCGGCATTTGCATTTTAAAAACCAAATAGTAAAAATATATAAATAAAAAATAAATGGGTATCGACTCTTTAAAATATCTATCTTATAAAATCATTTTTACTAACAAATCACAACTAATTTATTTATTTAATTATATTTATAAATTAAATAGAAAATGAAATATAAATTAATGATTTTTCCATAGCATTTTATATTATTAGTGAGTCATAATAATGGGGAACAGATTAAATCTGATTTTTCAAGTAGAAATTCAATTTCCGTTGCAAATAAGTTGTCTACCTCTATTGCACAGTATATATCCTATTACTATAATATTAAATCTTATATTTATAGTATCATTCCATTGTAACTTATGTTAAATTAAATATCGTTTTTGATAATCCTGACTCAGCAGAAAATTGTTCTTTTTAAAACCGAGACAATAGATGCTTACAGTTATAAATTTATAAAAATATTTTTATGAGAAAAATGAAATTACTCTAGTTCAATTATGATGTATTTATGTATCTGTTTAATGTATAAAATCTATATTAAGCAGCATATTTGAGCGTGCTTTCTTTTTATATGTTTAGTAATATTCAGGAAACTATGTAAAATATATTTATGACTCATTTTGTTGACTTGTTATGTCTTGTTTTCTAGCTTTCTCACCTTTGCAACCCAAGTCATATGAATGCCGTATTTCATGAGCATCTTCTATTGAACACAAGTTTCAATCAAATGAAGTAATTTCACAAATTCTTTTCCATGTATTTTAAATTTTGAATATATTCTATGTTTTTCTCATTGAGTATTTTATATTTTCAGTGATGTATTTAATGAAAAATCTTTTCCTACAAATATATCAGTGTCTGTGATAAACAGTAGGAAATTTGAGAAAATCCCACCACAACTTCAAAAGGTAAATTTTAAATAATTCTTTAAATATTTCTTTTAAGCTCTACCTAATAGTATGTTTAGTATTTTCTTCACATATTTCTTCTTATATATACCAAGTAGACAATTTTTATTCAGTGTATAAATAAATTTGTAATATATAAAAAAATAAAACTTTTTAATTCAGTGTTACTTCTTAAAAAATGGAATGTTTGTTCCCATCATACCACATTGTCTCACAATTAAAAAATAAATTGGCCTTTTAAAATTTATTAAATGTAATCAATTTTAATATGACATACACACACAAATAGATATTGAGAGAGAAATTATAGATTACAGTACCCTTGTCACTCATGACTGAACATATCATTACTTTGGTAATATATTTCTCAATCAGAATAACACAGTTTGGACAGTGTTTTTCACCAGGGCATCTTCGGTCAAACTAGGTATTGTTGCTCATAATTCTTTGCTGAAGCAGACTCAAAATAAAAAGATGTTTTAAATAATTGCAGAAACAAATAAATAGTACAAGATTAATGTAAATAAGTTAAATCATAAATAACTATTGATTTATAGAAAAATCAAATCAATGCTTCTTCCACTTCAAATGTTATAGATTTCATGTATGGGGTCTACTTGGGCTTATGAGCTGGTCTTGCCTTTAAGTTCAATTTTACCAGTTTTTACCATGTAGTTCCCTTTGTTGCTGAAATACCACTATTTTCAAGATCAAATATTATTTGTTTTACTGTGGCAAAATGATTTCAATATAAACTTTCCTCAAACTTGAATAAAATTGAATTTAATTAACTCCTAAACGAATAGCAAAATGCAGTTGAAAATACATATTCACAACAATATCCCATCATATTGTTGTGAATATGTATTTTCAACTGCATTTTGCTATTCATTTAGGAGTTAATTCAATTCATTTTTTTTTTCTGGATACATATCATAGAGAATTCTGAAATGCTTAACCTTTTTAAAATTTCATTCAAATTTAGATTTAAAAAAATTCAGTTTAAAATTTTCCAATTCAACCAACACTACCTCTTCTGCAATCCTTCAATATATTAAATCACTTGTTTTTATCCATAATTAAACTAAACAGCTTTATTTACATATAGAAGAAAGCACTTAATGCTATACAAATTATTCCTAAATAACCAGAGAAAGGAAAACAGAGAAAAAAATAATCTATCTCCACACAGATGCAACTGAAAAACGCCTCAGAGTCTTTCACATGTTCCTACTATATGTAACATACAAGGTCATGTATCTATCTGGCCCTGCCAAAGCATTCTAATAATGTTTCCTTTACCACAAAGTATAACATTGTAGCATAAATAGATAATTTTGAATAGAAATATATGTTTTATATAATATACACACATAGAATTAATGATGTTGTGACTGGTAATTATCCTGTTGTGTGGGGTAAGGGTATTTCCTTTATTTTTGTATGAATCCAGGAATGGTAGATAACCCCTCCCGGTCACACGGTCAGGTCCAAAAAGAACCGGTCGGTTTTGGTGGGACCCTTTTTGGAGTTTTTGCGGGCAAAAAGGAAGACCCGTTGAAAGCAGGGCGAACGATTGTGCGTGAGCCTGGTACACAATTTTTTGCTGCGAGAATGGCTACTTGGATAATTTATAACATATATCTATGTCCATCTTTGAATTTGTAGGGAGCATTCTTTTTGTTAAAAGGTTTTGAGGCTACTGGTAAATCACTGCCTACCCACTCATGGGAATATTTCATTTGAGGTATGCGTAAAATTATGATTGCTTCTCTATAAACATTTTTAATTTAGTCTGTTTTAAGTGCCAATGTAAAAATCCTAAATTTGATTGTAATTGTATATATTAGTATTCATTAAAAGTAAAGGAAAATAGTTGTTTGTTTCAGTATTCATTTTTGTATTTTTATTAATTGTTTTGGCCGTTAATGTTAAATTATTTTGGCGAGTATACGTAGACTAACGGCATCATTTTTATGTCGGTTGTAACAAATGGTATATTAAAAAAAAAAAACCCAGATGTATCCAGTAATTTGGCCACACACTATACGTATTTCATTCTAAACCTATGTAGACAATATGTCCGACAAAGTATTTTATCTTTCTAAAAACTGTACAGTTAAATTCATATTTTGGTCATTAATTTAATTGAATATTCTTGTATTAGTAAAACACACTGCACAAAAGAAAAATTAATGTAATATAATAAGAGTTAAAACAAGTTGTGGCAAATTAATGTTTGACAAGAAAAAATACACAAAGCATTTCCTTTTTAAAAAGTATGTTATATTGTGTTTCTTCAGTAATTCTTTAAAAATCATTATAAATTTTGAACAAATTTATTAATTTTATGTTGCACTGAGGTGAAAAGGGAAGGTTAACAATAAGCACTTAGTAAAATTGCGAGCAGAACTTTGTCATAACTTGATGGTCAAGGTTAGCAAATACTTGAATTTACAAAAAAAAAATCCGAAAGCAAACATCTTGCCAGAACAAACTTACTGTATTATTTTATTTACTGTTTATATTTTCTCTTTGTATTAATATGGCAACAATTTCTTTGTAACTGAAATTTATTTTACAGGCATGGCAGCAATCTCAACTTTACCTGCGACAAAGTCTTCATCCTACTTGCACATATTATGTGGCAGATGGTTCTTCCGGAGAATTATACAATCAACCTGGAATGGTTATCAGGAGAGTACAACAATTAGTTTACAAATGGAGAATTAACTACCATACTTTCCCAACTGTTCATACTTTCCGAGAACAGGAAACTCTCTTGGAATAAAACATATGAAAGTGATGTGTTGAATGAGGTTTGGCTTATTTACTTATTTACCATTTTTACTACTTCTCCATCCAGGGTGAAACCTAAATTGCTTATGCGATATCCAGGACAAATGGAATTGATGATTGAAAAATACTGAATTTTTCTTCTTTAGAAAGAAATCAATGATATTTATTATGATCTATTTAATTGATCCAGAAAAGGCATGTGAAAAATAATGTCTGTAAGTACCTCTTAGAGTAAGAGAGAGACCCATGGCTTCAATTAATAATACTCAAATCTGGTGTTTTTCTGTTAATGAGACACCATTTTACTTCAAATGTAAATGTTGTCAAATCATTGTCACTCATAAATATAAAATAATTGAAAATATACCAAGTCCTAGTTAATTATTTTATTATATCCAAAAAATAAATATAGATAAAAAAAAAGTTGTAATTACATTTTATCAATAGGCATAATTTTAAACATTTTGAATGTCAAACAATTGATTTTTTTGCTATTTTTTCTTTTCTCAGCAGGATCGTAAGTACCAGGGTTATATTATAAAAGTTATGCTTATAACTAAAATTTATTTCACCTGCTACAGATTCAACAGAGTTTTCTCTCTAAATAATTTCTCATATTAAACTTTTTAATAGTTTTTTTTTTTTTTTTTTTATATCCTCTTCTAACAATTTCTGAATTATGAAACGCATCTCAGACAATATAAACACAAAAAAATCAGCCACATACACACAAAGTAAACACACACTTTAAGAAATATATATGTGTGTTTGTGATCAAAATATTGCATTTAAAAATTACAAAAAGTAAAAAAAATAAATATGGAGGTGTAAAAAAAATAAAGATGTTTTCAAAGCTCTTCGAGAGTTTCACATGTAAAAGAAATAAAATTTGAAGCATGTTATCTATCAGATACACAAATATTATATTGAATAACTTGAGAAGGTTTGAAAAGAGAAGATTCTGTTTTCCAATATACATACATTGAAATCTTTATTACTTATTGTTACAAATCATAAAAGTTTTTGTATTTCACTGGCATTTATATAATAGTAATTATTCTACATAATGCATTTGTGTGTAGGAATTTAATCCTTCATCCTTGCAATGAATCTGATGTAGTTGGGTGTTTGTGTTTAATCATCTTCATATTAATTCTAGAAAAATAAATTTCCTGTAAATAGATTCATTGAAACAATATACATCAATGAGTCAATAAAGCAATATTTGTGTTGATAAATTTATCATTTAGGCAGTATATTGTACATTGAACAAAATTTCATAAAATGTATTTTTACTTAACATTTGTTCATAACTGTTCTGTAATATATTACTTTAACATTGTTGTTTTTATGAAATTATTTTAATTGTTCTTTATAAAATGTAAAACAGAAATTTAGTATATAATGATTTTATTTAATATGTTAATTTAGTTAATAGTTTGTTATTGACTGAAATCAATCTTTTACTTATTTTCAATACTTGTGCAATTTAAATATTTTTATTCAGGACAGCTGGTTTAATTGGATCCTGGTTTTATTGACTGTGCCATAAGTATAATAAAGTTCCTTTTAAGTGCTAGTCATCTGTTTTAAATATGATATTAAAAATTAAGAAGTATTGACTGCTGAATTTCGTTGAATCCCAAACTGATGCTGGAAAGCTATTTTTTTGTTATATGTTTAAAGTGACAAAAATAGTTTTTGATTTACTTGTATATAGTCGAATATCCTTCATATTTTCTTTCAAAATATCATGATAAAGTTATTTGTAAAAATATGATATTATGATTGTATAGAAGGTAATCCATTTAAATGGCTATCAAACTATTTACTTTTAACAATCACATTATTACATTTTATCACAGCAGAAAATATTATAATTATCTGGTAATTTTATGAAATCATTTTGACAGAGCAAATGTAGAAAAAGTGTCCTTCGAGCATAAATTAACTCATATAATATTCTGTAAAATTTTTTGTAGAAAATATGCTGTAACACTGTCAACTTCATCCTTGATTGTTTTTGCACAATTTATCTAATGTTTAAGGATGCTATATATAACAAACTTTTTAAAAATAATATGGTAATGGTTTAAATGGTCATCAATCTGTATATAGATACTTTTATTGCCAAGTATGCATTGTATGAATGAAATACTCAATTTTGCATACATTTTTTTTTAATTTGTGGACTTGAATGCTTTCTATGTAAAACTAATTTAAGTATTTTTTTTTTTAATAAACAAAATGCATCATGTATTGGAAAAAAAATATATTATATAAAAATATTTGTTGAACTAATTGTTTTTATTTGTTATTTTTATTAAAAATTTGATCATAATAATGAGAATATATTTTTCTTTGTTTGAACTGTTGTTATTGAGAAGAAATATTTATTCTATATGATTTATTTAATAGTTATTAAATCTGATAGAAAATTATGGATGTATTAAAACAATCTGAACAGTTATTTCATAATGATTTTTGATCATTTTGTAAAAATTAAAATATTGATAAATAATTTTCTAACATTTGTGCTTAAACATAGTTAAAAATATCTTTGTTTGTTAAAAGTTTCATATAATTATGTAAATAATTTATGAAAAATATTTATTTAATCTGCAGAAAGGTGTCAAACTATGTCGGAATATCTTCATAAATTTAATAAATATTCTTAAGCAATTTTTTTTTTTTTTAAATTAAAATAATTCAAATTTTATTCTGATTTTGAATAATTGCAATTTAAAAAGCTCATAAAATTGCTGAAGTATGAGTGGATATTTTGTTGCTATATTATTTCTTCATAAAACAATAAGTATCAATTTATCCTTTCAATGGAATGCATTTTGTGTATATGTGTGTCTATTAACGTCTTTCAAATGTCAGTAAACTGGTTTCCATACAAATATTAAAATCTGAATATTTCTCAAGTTGCTGTATGTCATTAAATATTACTTAAAAATAAAATTGATTGCAAATGATTAACATAATAGTATTTGATTCCATCATTTGTAGTAGTTAGTACTATATCAATCTATTGTATATATAATCAATTTTGAAAAGTTTTTATGTTTGTAAACTTAACTGAATCAAAAGGAAACAATTGTATAAAATTATAACTGTATCTAATGAGAAATTTCCATATCATATTATAAAAGTGATAAAAGAAATCTGAATTTCGCAGAATTTGGATGTGATATTAATGTATCATACATTGTGTACAAACTTATCTTTATTGTGTTATTTCTTATTATTATATTTCTTGGTGAGTTCATGAATCTTATTTGTGTTTGAAATATCAATAAAAATTTTCAAAGTTTCAAATACTTTTTTTTTTTAATAAATGTCTTTGTTTGAACATTTTGTTACATTATATATATATATATATAGATTTAAAATATATTTTACTTTTATATGTATATATTTTACATATTTGAATAACTTTCAATTTTAAAACATAATTTCGTTTATTTGAAAAGATATCTATTTTCTCTTTTACTGTGTTTGAAATTTAAAAGTTTAACTGGACCAGAGGTTCATATTCATACTGAATGATGAGAACTCTGTTGGACAAAAAGTATGCCTATTGAATTCCAGGCAGAGATTGAAGAATATGAATCTCTTCAAATAAATGGCTATCATGCAAAGTTGGCATAGGTATAGATATCATTAACTCTATATGTGTAATACTAATTCTGAATCTACTATGTAGTTCAATTATCAATTTCTGCTGGGCAGAAATGTATACTACACTCATGTCCATTAAATTAAGGATAATGAAGTTCAGGCAAAGAAAGAGACAGAAGCAAAACAAATTTGACTTATTTGTAAAGTCTATTTATTAAACAAAAGGTAAAGAGCAAAAAAAGATGCTATATGTTTGACATAATTAATAAAAATTGCGATTTTTACTCCCTGGAGCAAATTTCAAAAAAGAACCTATTTACAAAAAATAGTATAACATGGTTAGTATGATGGTTAATATGGAGTATGTCTCCCGAACGATGCAATACAGGCCTTACAACGCCTAGGCATGCTGAGTATCAAATTATCAATCTGATCTTGTGGAATATTACACCACTCATCAAGCAATGGCCTCCGAAGTTCCGGTTGACAGGTGGGAGGGGTTGACGGGCTGTAATTCGTCGGCCAAGCATATCCAACACATGCTCTATTGGATTCAAGTCCGGTGAGTATGATGGGCAATCCATAAGGGTGATATCCTCCAATTGAAGGCATTCGTCTACAATGTTTGCACGGTGAAGACGGGCGTTGTCATCCATAAACAGAAATTCAGCACCCATGGCGCCCCGAAACAAACGTACATGTTGTTCCAGAATGACATCCCGATAGATGTGGCCTGTCATCGTTACACTCTGAACATGCAGGTCAGTTCTGGAACCAAGAATAATTCTTCCCCAAACGAGCCATCCTGCACCACCGTAACGGTGTCGTTCAATGGTGTTCTCTTGGTGGTAACGGGTACCTGGCGCTCTCCAAATGAAAATCCGGCAAGAATCGGACTGGAAACTAAACCTGGATTCTTCGGAAAACATCACGCAAGACCTCTGTTGCGTTGTCCACAATGCATGCTCTCTACTCCAGGTTAATCGCAGGCGACAGTGAGTTGCGGTAAGTGGAACACATCTGACAGGCCTACGAGCATATAAACCAATGTGCCCTAAGCGTCTGTACACGGTCTGCCTTGAAACTGTCGTACCGGTAGCTGAAGAGAGCTGACGAGACAGGTCTGATGCTGTGCTCCGTCTGTTTCTTTTGGCAGTAACTGCTAAATACCGGTCCTCATTCGGCGTTGTAACTCGGGGGCGACCTGTGCTGTAACATCTACTCACATTACCATCATCTTGTAATCGTTGCCAAAGCCTGGAGATGTCAGTCTGGGCGATTCCAAGTTCCTCGGATACTTCCGGCTGGGTACGTCCAGATTCCAGTCGTCCGATAATTCTACCACGTAAAAAATCATCCAAATGCTTCCTTTGTGCCATAACTTCCTTTGTGCGGTTATTGCACTGAAAAGCTTTTAAAGAGCTTGTGAACAATTTTACTTCTTTGCCACTTCCTTATACACCCCTCTCTTACACTCTCGTGATTGTGACGTACTATCCTCGCCATCTGGTGGTTTCCTGAAATTTGCATATTCTTTTTCAAGATGTGTGTGATAATTCTACAGGTGAAATTTTTATTTTAGAGTTCAATTTCTGTGTGATTCTGAATTATCCTTAATTTATGGACATGAGTGTATAAATCTATAGTCTGCCATGTCTTTCCTTGAACTTCGGTTGAACTCGAAGAAGGTGTGAGCTTATGCTCTAGAGATGAGGCATAATATTTAAAGAAAATAAAAGTGCAAGTTTTTAAGTCATAATGCTTAAGATCTTTTTTTAAAAAATAAAATATAGTTTGTGTAATTGTTATATCTAATTCTATTAGTATTGCAAAACAATATGTAATTTTTAAGAATAGTACATAATACTTGTACTTAAAAATAGCTTATGTTAAATCCACATTGTATTTAAAATTTACAGGGCTGATCGCACACAGAAGATATACTTACATTTGATATTAAGCTTTTACATAGTATCTTCCAAATTCGACACAACTCTTGGAAGGAGTGTACAGATCTGCAAATGCCTTCTGGAATACTTCTATTCCCAAGACTGTTGAGCTCATTTCATAGTCTCTTCTATCGACTCGTACCCCTTCAATTTCAGTACAGGGGCTGGTTGATGCACATACCTCACAAGGATGCATTGACGTTCAAGATGCACCATTTTCGATTGTCCAACAATCCCCCCCCCCACACACATGCCGCATTCATTCCGAAAGCCACCCAAATATTTTTT
This sequence comes from Caerostris extrusa, assembly GCA_021605095.1. Taxonomy (NCBI): domain Eukaryota; kingdom Metazoa; phylum Arthropoda; class Arachnida; order Araneae; family Araneidae; genus Caerostris; species Caerostris extrusa. The sequence continues at coordinate 22,500 of BPLR01014308.1, read as the reverse complement.
GTAAAATGCCCAGTCACACTGAAATCTTGACGACGAAATTCTTGAGGAGTCATGTTCCAACTACCAGAAAAAGTCTGAGCATCTTTTTTTTTTTTTATTTCGGTAGCTCGAACTTAAATCGGGCGACTTCTTTTTCAGACTTGTCCATGCAGCACCTTGTCATTTTGTCACTGGATCGTAGTCGAGACATCGTCTCAACTCCGGTGACAATATTTTGCAAAAAAAGACGGATCCTGACCGACCACTGGATTCAATTTTTTTATGAGAGGACAATCTTTGTCATCAATAGAGGAGACTGGAAAGGCTGTGTCATTTTGGAGTTCAATAGTACTAGAGTGGAGGCATTTATGGATCTGTACACTTGTTGCAAGTGTTGTATTGATTGGGAAGAGATTATATAAAAGCCTTTGTGTTTGATCAGTTCTGAACATTTTGATTACACTGCGTGTGCTGAGTACATGTGTTTATTAACAAATAGACATAGCGCGTCACACAAAATGCCATAATTTTTTGCCTACAGTCCGTTACTTATATGTCAATGAGAAATCCCTTAAAAGGTATGTAAGGATTTCTCAGTGCGAATTCTATGCACTTGTGTCGAATTTGTGGATTTTTGTTTCTTTTGTAAATATGTGTACAAATTGTCTATAAAAAAGTACACCCAAGAATGCTTTTCTTCCGAAGATAAAGAGTAGGAAATGAATAAGTAGATATTTTTAAATGAAATGTGGAACTCATAGGAGCTGCGGAGAAAAGAGTGACACACATTCTACTTTGATTTGTACGAGTGGGTAAACAGTGAAAACTAATCAAATAAAAAATAAAATAAATGATAATCAGTTAAAATACGTAATCTTGATAATTTTAAGGTTATAGGCAGAGTGTTAATAGTTTCCTAATGAATTTAGGAGTTAGCTTTCCTTCCCGTAATAGGAAGACGGTTTTACCTGGTAATGTAAGATTAAAATTTTTCTTTGTCTGGAAGTGACAATTTCAACATCCTTGTCGGTAACACAAGTTTTCAAATGAAGGGAAATATGGAAATTATTGGGTTAAAGGTTGGTTGCAAGAGGGTAAAACAGTTCATATCGGAAACTTTGAATATCTCGGTAGTTGGACCATTGGAGAACTTCTCATTATTGAAGCTTACAATAGTAAATGAATTTCTGCTATATTATGTCCTTTGAGGAGGTTACCACACCTCACATTTGGCTAGACACATATATTGAATTATTTCCAATATGTTCATTAATCCGTTATCGCTATATATCCTATTGTATATTGCATATATTATCGGTAAGTAAAGAATATTCCTACTACGTTTATTATTAATTAATTTTAAATCTATTAAATGATATATGCATTTTATATTTAATGCAAAGATGATGTATTAAAAAAAAAAATCTAAACCTAAATATATTTTATTTGATATTGCTCCTTATTGAATTGTGGATTTGGAGAGGGGAGATCTGATAATAAGCTAATTATTCTATATACTGAACTTAATAAGTCAATCAGTCTTATAACTAATTATTCTTATTTCTATGTTAACAAAAGCATCTGAGCAAATTGATTAATTGATCAAACTCCATTTTGCATTCTGTAGAACAGTCTCAACAATCTACTAAGCAATTCATCTCTGTCACTCTATTGTAAGGTACTGAATACTTAAGAATCTATTGAATTTGTACTACTACGTAATGCTTCTAAATGAGTGTTATTTTTTATAGTAATTTAAGTCCATTTATTCATCCTTATATATATTTGCGGCTCTCGTTTGAATTTGAGTAAGATAAAATGATTAGAAAAAAAAAAGTAGTAATGAAGGTATTGTATATACTATTGACTCCCTTATTATTTGCAGACATTCTCTTTTATCCATACCTAACAATAACCGTCGGAAACTCATTTTTACCAAAATTGTAGGTATATCACTATAAAAAGCTTTTAAGCAGATTTAATAACGATTTTTATTAATTCTGATAAAGTGTTATCGTTACCATTCGATAGGAATCTAAAACATATATTAGTTTTAAGAATATCACTTCAAGTTGATTTTTATAAAAGATGAACAAGAAAATGACATACCATTAAAATGGATAACATGCTCATTTTATTTAGTTTTCGTCATCTTGCCTGATGCTGAAAGAGAATCAAAACTGCGACAGAATTTTGCTAGGTTTTTAGACTGTTTCATCGTTGGGTTTCTGATTTATTTGATATCCTGTGACATGTACCTCGCATCCCGTGATATGAAAGATGCTCCTTTTGGATTCATGATATTTGCATCTATTGGCGACTTCACCAGTCTGTTCATGCGTGTTATCTTGATTAGGAAGAGACAATGCATTGGCAGAATGCTTCGAAAAACTTTCGCCTTGTATCGAGAACTCGACAGCAGTGACAAAATCAGATGGCATGGGAAGAGATTATTTGCCGTCTTTGTCATCAGTTGGATTCTTCCTTCGATTTTATATGCAAAAAGTGTGATATTTGTCATGACTGAAGGACGTAGCCAATTGTCTCAAATCTACTTATTCTTTGGAAACGATGTTCATGAAAATGGAGTGTGGCACTGATTCTAATTATAAACTTTTTGTTAAACCAACAGATATATGCTCTACCAGGATTTTGCGTTGGATTATGTTTCTATTCTTACAAGATATTGGCTGTTATCGTTCAGAAGGTTGAAAAAATTCTGAAAAAGAAGTCCGATTTGAATACGTTATTTGATACGTATTTGAATCTCACCAAAAAAGTGACGAAATGCGTACATGATATTGAAAATGCTTTGTCGTTGTTGCTTTTGTTTCTATATAGTTATATCGTATCGTGTATCTTTATAGTTATCACTCTGTTGTTTAAAGTTCCACCTCATATGATATTTACTCAATACGTGTTAATCAATGCTATAACTCTAGTTATAACACTGATGGCATTTTACGCTGTAAGTATACAAGCTGTCAGTGTCAATAGAGCATCTGTGCAAGTTGAAAGAACCATTCATAAAAATGTGTTCTAAGATGTTGTGGCCTACAGATGAGAAAGAAGACGCAGTTCGTATCGTATTACTAATTGCTAGTGATGAATTCTCTTCGAAAATTCTAATCACAGGTTATAATCTCTTTTCTCTGAATCAAAATTTTGTTCTTCAAACTACGGGTGCTATTATTTCGTATGGCACTGTAATAGCTCAGCTTGGAACTCAAAAATGTACTGATATAATTAAAATACATGTAAATTTATATTTATATTTGTCTTTTTATTGAAAATATGTGAAAAATAATTTGATGAATTTTGTTTAATTGATATAAATCTGCCTTTTTTTTTTTTTTTTTTTTTTAATATTTTCAAAAGTTTTTATGTTTTAATATTCAAAAAAATTCCCTAAAAGTCCATCTGAAAAGTAATGTATATTCTTTAACAAGTGCATAATAACAATCTGTCTCTCAAATCTGACAGCAGATTATTCAGTGTCATGGATAATGAAACCTCATGAAATTAGCGATTGTCTGTGCTATCTTCATAGGCTGAAACAATTATAGATGGGATATGGACTACGTCACGAGTTGCTGCATCGTGATTTGTGATAGATCATGAACTAAGGAAATGTCCACTTTAACGAAGGGGAGGGAAGCTGAATCCATCTTCAAGACGGATTTTCTTAAAGGGAGGATTTTGGAGAAGGATAGGTAAAGTGTTGTCTATTTCTTTAAGTGACTGAAAGGCCGGAGATTCCTCCTGCTTACAAAGTGAGCCCCTTGTGGTTTCGTGTATTATGCCGTGTGATAATTATGGTCTGTCATAGACCGGGTGCAATAGATTCGTCGTAGGCTCGAGACCTCTTAAAAATCTCTGTTCTTGAGTGAACTGCACTTGTAAATCAATTAATATCTTTGATTTTCATTGTTTTTTTTAAATAATATGTAATAATCCAGAGTGGGTTCAAGGTTGGTTGTAAGGTGGTCAGACAGTTCCTATCAGAAAGTTTGAATCATCTAGGCAGTTGGACCATTGGAGAATTTCTTTTCACACATTATTACAGATCTATGAAAAGCACACAATTTTAAATGAATTTCTGCAATATTATGTCCTTTGAGGAGATTACCACACCTCACATTCGTGTATTGAATTATTTTCAATATGTTTATTAATCAGTTATCAGTATATATTCTATGTTATATTGTATATGTTATCAATAAGCAAAGAATCTTCCTTCCACGTTTAATATTAATTATTTTTAAATATGTCTGATAATTAAATACCACATGCTAATAGCACATGTCTGATAAATAGCACATGCTTTATTTGATGTTATTCATCATTGAATTGTGGATTTAGGGAGGAACTCTGATAATAAGCTAATTATTATTCTTTATACTGAAACTTAATAAGCCAATCAATCTTATAATTAACTATTTTTATTTCTATGTTAACAAAAAGAACCTGAGCAAATTGGTTAATTGATCGCCTTCCGTTTTGCATTCTGTAGAACACTTTCAACAATCTACTTAGCAATTCATCTCTGTCACTCTATTGTAAGATATTGAATGCTTAAGACTCTGTTGTATTTGTACTGCTACGTAATGCTTTTATATGAGAGTTATTTTTGAGAGAAGCCCATTTATTCCTGCTTATATATATTTACGGTTCTTATTTGCATTTGAGTAAGATAAAATGATTAGAAAAAACAAAATAATAATGAAGCTATTGTATTTACTATTGACTCCCTTATTATTTGTAGACATTCTCTTTTATCTATATATAACAAAAACCGTCGGAAACTTATTTTATACCAAAGTTGTAGGTATAACACTATAAAAAAAAGCTTTTAAGCCGATTCGATAACGATTTTTATTAATTCTGATAAAAAGTGTTATCGTTACCATTCGATAGAATCCTAAAACATATATTAGTTTTAAGAATATCACTTCAAGTTGATTTTTATAAAGAGATGAACAAGAAAATGACATACCATTAAAATGGATAACATGCTCATTTTATTTAGTTTTCGTCATCTTGCCTGATGCTGAAAGAGAATCAAAACTGCGACAGAATTTTGCTAGATTTTTAGACTGCTTCATCGTTGGTTTTCTGATTTATTTGATATCCTGTGACATGTACCTCGCATCCCGTGACATGAAAGATGCTCCTTTTGATTCATGATATTTGCATCTATTGGCGACTTCACCAGTCTGTTCATGCGTGTGGTCTTGATTAGGAAGAGACAATGCATTGGCAGAATGCTTCGAAAAAACTTTCGCCTTGTATCGAGAACTCGACAGCAGTGACAAAAATCAGATGGTATGGGAAGAGATTATTTGCCGTCTTTGTCATCAGTTGGATTCTTCCTTCGATTTTATTTGAGAAAAGTGTAATATTTGACTTGACTGAAGGACGTAGCCAATTGTCTCAAATCTACTTATTCTTTGGAAACGATGTTCATGAAAAATGGAGTGTGGCACTGATTCTAATTATAAACTTTTTATTAAACCAACAGATATATGCTCTACCAGGATTTTGCGTTGGATTATGTTTCTATTCTTACAAGATATTGGCTGTTATCGTTCAGAAGGTTGACAAAATTCTGAAAAAGAAGTCCGATTTGAATACGTTATTTGTTACGTATTTGAATCTCACCAAAAAAGTAACGAAATGCGTACATGATATTGAAAATGCTTTGTCGTTGTTGCTTTTGTTTCTATATAGTTATATCGTATCCTGTATCTTTATAGTTATCACTCTGTTGTTTAAAGTTCCACCTCATATGATATTTACTCAATACGTGTTAATCAATGCTATAACTCTAGTTATAACACTGATGGCATTTTACGCTGTAAGTATACAAGCTGTCAGTGTCAATAGAGCATCTGTGCAAGTTGAAAGAACCATTCATAAAATGTGTTCTAATATGTTGTGGCCTACAGATGAGAAAGAAGACGCAGTTCGTATCGTATTATTAATTGCTAGTGATGAATTCTCTTCGAAAATTCTAATCACAGGTTATAATCTCTTTTCTCTGAATCAAAATTTTGTTCTTCAAACTACGGGTGCTATTATTTCATATGGCACTGTAATAGCTCAGCTTGGAACTCAAAAAATGTACTAATATAAATAAGATTTATACAGCTATATAGTAAATTTAAGGGAATAAATTTAAAAAAAATTTCAAATATTTATATTGAAATTTGTTTCTTTAAAAATACATGCAAATTTATATTTATATTTGTCTTGTTTAAAATATATGAAATATAAATTTAACCATTGATGTAAATCCTTTTTTTTCTTTATCATTTTCAAAAGTTTTTATGTTTTAATATTTAAAAAAAAAAATTCGAAAAATATAATTCGTTTTTTTATTCTGTTTTAGTTTTTTTTTAGTTATGATTTTTTTTTAACAATAATACTTTTTTGGAACAGCAATGGAAAATATGTAGTTTGCTTTCAAAGATTTTATATTAAAATAATGCAAAGTATTATATAAAATGTTATATGCATGATATAATTTTTACAATTAAAATATCCAAAATCGAGAATATTTTATGAGAGAAAAATATTTAAATCTAAAACAAAACTCTCTAATTTGCTATCTTCTACTTTCTCTCATTCTTAAATTTTTATTGAAACATTTAAAATAAAATGGGAAATACCAAGAAATCTTTCTTTAAAAAAAATTTCTTCGTCTGTATAAAAATTTGAAACAAAATTAGAATTTTATTCTCCTGAAAAATATTGAAAACTTAAAAATACTTTGATGGTAGTGTCTTATGTAGGAATATTAAATTTGCTAATTTAACAAGACAAATAAAAATGTTTTTTAATTGAATAGACGAAACAAATAGACGTTGAAATGGTGATTTATTGAAAGACAATGCGTAGGTAAGAAGAGTGATAAATTGTATTGACTATATTATAAGCTCTGTGTTTCTCAGGATACTAAGAGGTGAAATGCTGATTTCAATTTCTAAAAATTCCGCCACGGCTCCTTTCATGTCTTCTACTATTTCAGCATTAGAAGGTGATGATACAGCGGTAGCCATGTCCTTACATTTGCCCTGGATACATTGCTAGAAGAAAATAATAATAATATATAATAATATCTTTAAAAATTACAGCATAACAAACAACTAACTTGGCAACGGGCCAAACTGTGAGGTTTCAACAGGGGGATCATGGGATGACAGAAGACCTTCGTGTGATCCAATCATCTTCCTGTAGCTGACATCTTCTGTCAGTTAAACAGAAGACGCCAGACACAGGCAGACAATCAATCGTTTGCCACCAGTTATCAATATAGAGAGTTTATACAACCACATACAACAGTTTATCGACTGACATCGAATAGAAGACATTTGACTGTTGTTAATCATAGCGCTCTGTGAAACAAATTGTTTTATATTCTTTCTTTATTTTTTATTTTAACCCTTAAAAATGTAATTCGAATATTTAAAATTTCTCTTGAATAAAACCAGCTTTGCTTAATACTATTTTGTTATAACATTAAATAAAAAAAAATGTTTTAAAGAAACTGAAATTAGTAGTTGATCAACCATTAGAAACATATGCGTTATTGTAAAGTAATATTTACTCAAAATACGAATCTAAGTCTTCTGTATTTCTTGATCTCGTTAGCAAACCAATTATTAAAATAATATCCATTATAGATGGTTCAATCCAAACTATGATAATAAAAATTTAAGAAACAAGATGTAATTTTTTAAACATTACTTCGTATTCTGTAATGCATTTTCCCATTTCCTAACGTTTATTCATAAATTCAAGATTCCCTGCAATGTCAAATATTTTCAGAATATAAACGTAAATGCTCATAGAATACATTATGTCTTCTGTATCATGAAAAAAAGTAACTGAATAGACATATTTATCTAATACAATGCAAAAGTTATTATTATAAAAAAAAAAAAAGGGGGAGCGAATGTAATTCCATGGGAAAACCATCTTACGGAGAACATACTTAAACCTTTCATTATGCATCATTATATCGTTCCAACACTTGGAGTTGTGGTATGTAGTGTGATAATGAGAATATAACATTTTCTGTTGAACATATCTGCCACTTTAACCAAACCGCATACCTGCCACTTTTTCATTGCTTTCAAAAACGAGGAGTCCCAAAGGCGATTGTTACAATGTGTGGAAAGCATCTACTATCGATAGTCAGAATTCCTGGTGGGAGTTTCCGGGTTTCTCCCATACGAAACGGAAATGAGGGGTAGTTACCCCTAAAAGTCCACCTGGAAGGTTTTGTGATTCCCTCAAAACCCTAAAAAACTAATGTACTGCATTCGGTTCCTTAATATCTTACACTTCTCTGCGACATGGCATGTTTGATCAGTGCCTTTAACACATCTCTCGTAAAGTGAAATGTCACATTGAAACCAGAGGCCATTATAGTTAGAATTGTATTTAAGTTACTTGAATCTTAGTATCCGTAGACTTCTTCACTTACACAGTAGTAGTGGTTACTGCTATCCATGTAGGCAGTTTTCAATACCGATAATAAGATATTCAGTGCATATAACTTATCCCATATTTTTATATATTTTAAAGTATGTGAAAAGAAAAAACATTTATGTTACAGGGAGTTTTTTTTTGTAGTGTTGCAATTTTAATGATCAACAGGATACATTTCATAAATACGAAACAATAATCGCTAATTCTCAAGCGAGATGCTACAATTAATACGGTTTTAACCACGGCCTAATTTTATTATATTATCTGGCATATATGTAGTTAAAATTGTATTACATATGAATTCATGTATTTCTTGGAACCCAAATATGTACATGCATATGCTCCATATATAAACTCATGTTTGTGAAAATTGCAACTCCATGAAGGACTTACGCGAGCGAGCTGAAATTTTCAGGAAATGCAAATTAGCGCATGATATGCATATGATTAGAATTTCAAATCCGTAGCGCATGCGTATGCAGAGCAGCGCCCTCTGAACGGCGGATGGATCCGAATAAATAGACGGCTATAGCGAGGCGTGTATGGTTATCGGTGGTTATCTGCTAGTGGTAAACGTTAGCTCAATCGTTACTTATGCCTCTTCGACGAAAGAGAGCGAGATTTGAACAACTTACAGAGTTTGAACGGGGGAGAATCATCGGCCTTCGTGAGGCTGGATTGTCTTATCGTGCAGTAGCCGCTCGTGTGCAGCGTAACAGCAGCACAGTGATGCGTCTTTGAAGCAGTGGACGGACGAGTGTCGGACAACTCGGAAATCCGGGAGTGGACCCCGAAATGTGACGTCAGCTCGCGATGATAGACACCTGGTCCGCATGGCGCTGACGGACCGTACAGCTTCCTCTAGACAATTGGCAGCACAGTGGTCAATAGCTACAGGTGTTTCATTGTGTACTTCATCAATTCGTAGACGTCTGCTGCAGCTTGGACTGCGCGCAAGGACTCCTTTATACAGGATCCCTCTCACGCTAAACCATCGCCGCCTGCGGCTACAATAGGCCGCTCAGCATAGAGACTGGCTTGCTGATTGGCAGCATGTTGTGTTTTCTGACGAATCCCGCTTTAATTTGTGGTACCATGATGGCCGCATTCGTGTCAGACGCTATGCCGGTGAACGCCACCTTCCGGAGTGCATTATCGAACGCCACAGTGGACGAACACCCGGAGTTATGGTCTGGTGTGCCATAGCATATCATGGACGTTCTCAGTTGCTAAGAATTGTGGGCAATCTGAACAGCAACCGGTACATCAGTGAAGTTCTACAGCCCCAAGCTGTTCCCTTCCTTCAAAGCTTGCCAGGCGCTGTATTTCAACAGGACAATGCCCGCCGTCATATCGCTAGGACTGTTCAATCCTTCTTTGCAACGCGCCAGGTACAGCTTCTTCCTTGGCCTGCGTATTCCCCGGATATGTCGCCGATTGAACATGTGTGGGATTTCGTTGGTCGGCGTCTCGCTCGTGATCGTCGTCCTGTTGCTTCTGCTGATGAACTTTGGGTGCGCATACGAACAAATGGAATGCTCTTCCTCAGGCAGACATTCAAAATTTGTTTGACTCCATGCCACGTCGTGTAGCAGCACTTATTGCGGCGCGTGGTGGCTACACAAAATACTGATTTCGATCTCTTGTTATTATTTGTTTGCTTTGAACATTTAATCATTTATTTGTACCACTACCACTCAACTGTGTATTAAATTTCATTCAATTATGACGATTCTTTCATGGTGTTGCAATTTTCACAAACATGAGTTTACATACATACAGATAGATACATATAGAGTACATATATACAATATCAGAGTACATTTAAATCAAAGGGACGACGGAAGACTTAAAGATAAACATGGAACTTTATAATAATGCAAAAAGATAGGAGAGACAATGGATTTAAATCTGCTACTATTTTACTATAATCATCATCATTATTATTAGTCCAACTAACACAAGAAGTAAAAGATAAACCTTAAAAAAGTAACCATTTTTCTTAAATTTAAGATGAAGAATTTCTTACATTTTGCATTAACACTGCTTTTAAAGTACTTCTATCTGATAAATCACATCACCTATATTTCTACCACTGCATTTGATTTCAGATAGCTTATATTTAAACAAATTCAATCTTTTATATCCTTAATAATCAATAATATCCAATCAAAATATTAAAATCACTGTAAATAATTTTTTGCTGTAAATAATCCATCTGGGTGGTTTAAAGGTCAGATAAAATAACTAATTTATAAATTTCCATTTTCTAAGCATTTCATTTGAATATGTTATTTAATTCATTTTAGAAACGCCTTTTCGTTTTGCAATCATTCTGTCTTAATAATTCATTCCTTATTTTTATTTTAAAAAGTACATTATTTTTTGGTTTGTGATTTTATGAATTTAAAACCATTTGAAATTCTAATTATTGGATAAAGATTGATTTTATCAATTATTCCAATAAATTCTTAATTTTAAATCATTGCCGGCAAATGTCGTAAAAGGACTTAAAAACGAAAGCAACGATTCTCATAAATGTTTGTTTTTAGGCAAGGTAATAAAAAAAAGGAAATATCCAACGGAGCATCTCAGTAGGAGGCCTACGGTAAATGTCGGAGGGTGTATGCTTTAAGGGTGAGTAATGAGCTGACTTTTCAAAGTCAGAAAGACAATTATTTGTATGACGTATCTAAGGTTTACGACCTGATCTTAATTATTTTTTTTTACTAATGAGTTTGTTTGTGACAAAAACTCCAGAATCTTGATGATCAATGACTTTCTTAGTTGTAACAATTTTAATTTTAATTTTCTTTTTTAACATATAAATTAATTAAATCATTGTAAAAGCAGCTATAAATAATAATAGCACTATATACTTATTTTTAACGTAAATTTTTTTTTTTTCAAAACTATACTACTAAGAATAAAGTAACAAAATTCGTTATAATTAAGTTCTACATGTATTTATATTGTATATTTTTCGAAATTGAGGAAATAAAATATTACAAAATGCAGTTTTTATAGTTTGTTCAAATATTTAGTGACAGATGTACAAAAATATATTAATATTAAAAAGAAATGTTTTTTAGTATTTAAATAGTATAAATATTTTTTTTTTAATTTTGAGATTTTAACTTTGCAAATTAGAATAAAAAATTTTTTTAATTAAAAAATGTAAGAAATTAAATAAATTTAGTAATAATTAATATTTAAGATAATTTCAATGTTTCTGAAAAACATTATTTTCTTATATGAAAAGCTAATAAGCACTTGATTAAAAACTTTAAATTTAAAGAAGAAATTAACTATTGTTGTGGTTAAATTTCAGAATTCTAATTTGGGTTTGAGTAATTCCTATTTTTTAAAGTGAATTTACAATCTATAACTGGTGCTTATTAGATTATTGTAACTTTTGTGATTTTGCTTTTAGAAGAATGCGATCCAAATCACAATCTCAGTCAAAATAATAATAATAGCAAAATAATAATAAATCGTTAAGAGGAAGAATATGCTTCCTGAAGTGAGGGTGTACACAGAAAAACACCAGAAATGAAAGGGGACACCATGAAATTGAATAGGCGATTTATGAATCAACGTGCATCAACAAAAGTGGCTTGACCAATAGTAACAAAGATGAATGGCGGATGCTTGTAATTTTCATGCAAAATCCTCTATATTATGTTTTGGAATATCACGGCATAATGCATTACAGCTCGTATACACAAACTTGAATTGTCCTGTACCGTACCAGCACGATCTTTTCCATATCCGAGTCCATGCATTTCATTCACGATTCATGAATGTTCTCTAGAAAGAACCCATCTCAGATAACCGCTGGTACAAGTTTCAAAATAGGCAGGGTTTTAGATTATCGAACATCATTGCACATATAAGCACCGGGAGCTCATTCCGTAGCCCTGTAAAGCAGATACATATCTGCTAGTTCCGCGTTCATATGATCGGTCATCTTATCACAGGTCAGTTTGCGAGATAAAAGGAAATATGTCTGCGGAAATTTTCGGAACTTTCTCGCCCAAGCACCTCCATTTATGAAATCTGAAAGCATTTCCGACTCATTATTGGTAAGCGATTCCGAAACGTCTAGATCAGGGGTCTCCAAATTACAACACGCGATCTGAATCAGTCCGACCCTTCACAATTAATTTTGATTATGTTGTAAAAATTTACAATGTCAGGGATTCTTTTTTTTTTCACTAGCCGTAGGCTATTCATAAATTTGAAATAAATCTGCAAGTGTTAATCTTATAATGACGTTTTATATTGTGTTTTTGAAAATTGATATTGTTTCATTGCAAATTATGCATATTACCTTATTACTTGACTCAGCCACGAAGCTGTGATGTCCCCGTTGCTTTTAAATGCCCTACACTCAATATATATATTTATTTTATTTCCAAATTTATATGGATCCACACAAAAGGCATGCAACTCCAAATCAAAAAATGCACTTGTCGCTCCGAAATCAAAATTTGAATCTATCCAACTCTCTGTTGTCTCCGTATTCATACCAAGCGTCCTTGGAACATATTCGAAACTCACTCTTCCAGATCAGGTAGCAGAACTTTTTTTAGAACATGTTCTAACTCTGCTACTCTCTCTGGCACTGTTACTTTTGATGCTTTTGCCTAATTTCACCACTCACCAGAAGATGGCATCTCCGCTGAAATAACTTTTCTTTGACGTTTGCCCATAAGTACCAACCGAAATTGCAAAGACCACCTTCCGCTCCATTTGATATTCATTTGCCGGCTAGTTACGAAACGATTTCGCGCTTAATTTATAACTATTATATTGGTATGATTTACTAGCTAGGTCTTGACCCTTAGGAGTTAGTGGAGGAGTCAGTGTGGCCCTTAGGCTAAAAAGTTTGTGACCCATGGTCTAGGATATACCTTACCCCACCCAGGAATTTGTAAAGTTGGTGTGGAGACACTTTGTATATATTGAGATATAAAAATATTAATAAAATTTATATGAAAGGACAATTAGATAAATAATTATAAACACACAAATATTTTTCTTTTCATTTAAGAAAACATTGATACATCAATGGAAAAAATCTTATAGTGTGAATGTTTCTAAAGAATTTTTCTATCGAGAATTATCACTCGATTTCTTACCTTTTCCTGTTCCGCAGGAGCTGCCCTCGAGCGCTGGATGTGCCACTGATGCCCACAGACCAGACACGCACCACAGCTCACGACATACGTTCTACAAGAAATAAAATGAATAATTGTCTGTTTTATAAATATAAACAACGAATTTCATGATTTAAGTAATATAAGTAATGAAATGAAATATTTAATTGAATAATTAATTTAAGTAATGAAATATTTTGTTAAAAATCTAAAAATAATAACACTACAAGTACCAATCGTTGCTTTTTGCGTGCAAAACTAATATTGTTATATCAATCCATAGATTTTATTGATTTCTTAACGGTGTTTTTAATTATTATTATTTTTAATAATTTACAAGGAGATTGTTTTCTTATAAAATTTTTATTCTTATTTATTTATTACTTTTCTTATAAATCAATTTCTATAAATGTTGTATGTAGTTATGTTAAAAAAATACACTTTCATCGCACTCAAATCCATAAAAATTGACTATGGGACATTTTTATTTTTATAAAATAATCGTTATTAAAAAAAAAAATTTATTCAATTTAGTATTTTAATGAGTTTAGTTTTCCTTATCTTTCATTAATTTTTTACAAATGATAATTGTAGGAATGAATATTAAAATGAATAAATAATTTCAATAAAATTATTCTAAAATTAGTAACCTTATTAAGTTCAGTTTGCAGAAAAAATTATTAAATGCATATGTTTTATTTATGTTGAAGAATTAAATTTATTACAAAATGAGCCAATTTTTTAAGAACAGTAATAGAATTTTTTAAAAACATATTAATACAACTGATATTTTGACTTTTTCATCATTTCGCTATTCAACGAAATATAAAAGGTCTCGATTGTAGTAGTAGACCGACTCGTATTTCAGATTAATGCACCCTTTTGGGGGCATCATTGCAGTCATTGCTTCCATACGGCACACAGTTAACCTTTAAAATCCTTCCGGTAGATGATGTCCTCTTATCATCTTCACTCGTCGAAGGTCGTGCGTGCCATACATGAGTGGAATATGAGCACCACCGATGTTCAACAACAACAACCAAAAAGTTGTAATGCTTTTTTATACGTTAATGAAAAGGATATGTTTCGAAAAAAATTTCCTTAATCTTAGGAAAACGAAATAAAATTATCTCACATTTTTTTTATATGCATTAAAATTATGCATTTTTACATAAGATTTTCTTTGACTTTCACTCAATAAAATGCTCCGATGATTTTTCAATTTTTTAAGTTTCAATGGCTAATCAACAAAATCAACAGCTTTTGATGATCTTTAAGCATATTATATGCTAATTAAAGGATGTAACCGTGCTCTTCCCTACCCACTGGCAAGAGAGCCCCCCCTGCCTCCAGTATTCAGAAGTGGTCAGTTGGCCTCGAGATTCTCACTTGAGAAAAAGTACAGTACAACCTGAGGCCCCGCTGAGAAACGTAGTCTCTCTCCTCCTGAGAGGAAAAATATTTAGCACAACCAGGCTAATTAATTGGCCTATAGACTCTCATCTGGAGAGAAAGTAACCTGGCGCATAGCTGAGTTTCTGGTTTTCGGCTTAGAAGTGGAATCCTTCCACGAATCTATTATTATTTGTCTTTTTAAATGTGTTAAATAATGTATGTCTCTAATTGCTTGGTGGTGTTAGTGCATGTAAATAAAGCTGTGAGCTCTTAAACCTGCGCT
The DNA here is from genome assembly GCA_021605095.1 of Caerostris extrusa. Taxonomy (NCBI): domain Eukaryota; kingdom Metazoa; phylum Arthropoda; class Arachnida; order Araneae; family Araneidae; genus Caerostris; species Caerostris extrusa. The sequence continues at coordinate 7,185 of BPLR01014308.1, read as the reverse complement.
TCAAGTATCTTAACCCAAGCACACCCAATTGCAATCTGGTTGTCCAACCTGCATACTATAAGGGATGCTTTTATAAAAAGTACTTATTTAATTTTTGGGGAAAGGGAGAAAAAAAAGGCTAATATATATATATAACTATATAAAATTTATGAGTTTTCCCTGAATCAAATGTTCGAGGAATGACGATATGTTTCAATTATAAAGTTTCCAATATCGAGAAGTCGGTTAGTAAACTCAATAGCACTTGATCTTCATGCATACTTTCATTTTAATTTAACTCGCTGGAATAGGAGTCACAACTGCCTATTTTTAAGATCTATACCGCATTATTATCCCATACTTTGAGTCAGTACCACTACAGGTTTCAAATATAAATGTTTGTACAATGTTCGGTAGAGGAGAAATTGGCGAGTTTGAAATCTAATACTTTGAATTTTTTTATATATAATAGAGAGAAATATTTTAAACATTTTCTAATAAAAAAATCACTCACATTAAAAGGAGTTTTAGGAACCACATGAGGCTTGAATTCATCTCCGAGGGACAGTTTGCATTGCGCTTCCAAATCGAACCTTTCTCCAGGCATTTTGTCATCCAATGCGCGACTCACGCTTTCCAAGACGTGGGAGTTATCGTCATCTAGGCAAGCTCCGTAACCTTTCCTGTATTGAAAAAAATATATATATATAATAAGCTGTCTTTTAAAAATACTAGTTATTATGATTTATTTATGTATGAAGTGTGCTAAAATTTACATTCGGGTTTTGATATCTTTTTTATTGTTTTATTTCAGTATGTAAATATTTTATTTAAACTAACAGGCTCACTTCCACACTCATGTCCATAACTTTGATTGTTAACGTTCAGTTAATGTTAAATATTGAAACTCCTTTTAGTGATGGTGGAGGGAGAGATATGCCTGAAAATTATTTTACACAAGGGAAACTTTTTAAACAATATAATATTGTTTTTAAAATTTTCCCCTTGGTCAATATTTTTTTATAAATAAGTCAATATTTAATAATATAAAAATATAATTTTAATAATGTATATTTTTATATATTTTTACTATATATTTTTTTATATGGTCAATATTTTTTATAAATATAGTCAATTATTTTTACATTTTAAACTCAGTGATTGAATGTGTGTCAACTTTGAAGTATCCAATATAGCGATACTTAACAAAATAAGCAGAGTCTTGATCTCCAGGCTTCACAGATTCAAAAGAAGCCAACTATAGCTGATTTTCCAGCAAAAATTATGATTTTTTTGAAAAAATCAAAAGGAAAAAAATTATGCATCTTTTTAATAACAATTTAATTCAATAACATGAACAAATAAACATTGTGTCGCTATTGTGTTTTCTTTGCTACGAAAAAGAATTGCTAGCCTGCGAGATATTTACAAAGAAAGGAGGATGAAATGCAATAAATGAGTTTAATGTTAACGTGCATACACTTTTTGTTATAAATTTTATTGATTTTTCTTTTCATTATATACTTGCTTATATTTTCATTTAAAAATGCCGTGCAACATTACGAATTTTAAACATTAATACTTTAAAAATATTTTCAGAACTCATATTGGTAGTATTGAAAAATCTCTAAATTAAGCCTACTATTGTGAAACTTCACCAATAGTGGTGCAACAACCCATAGTGGATTAAGGCCATTTGCACACTGACAGATTTCGAGACAGGAGATGGTGTCTTTTTACGTTATCAGCCTTACTGTACACCCAACGCTCTACATTCATATTAGACTGGGAATTAAGGTTTGAAGTGGATTCCGAACCAGTATGGCACCACTACGATTATGGCACTGAGAGCCAGAGCTCTAGTCACTGACCATCAGGCCCTAAATTCCTGCATTACTTGATAAAATTAATGTGCATCTGTAACCTTTGGGATAATGCTAATGATCATTTCGATTGGAATAAAGTGTTCCCACTTCTGTCCTACCCTTTCCCCCACACACACACACTTTTGACAAGCATAAAATTGCTAAAAACTTTTGTGGAATATTACTGAAGAGTATTATTTGAGGTTGGCAGCTTTGTAGATTTCACACTAATATTAAAATGTTACCTACTTTTTTCATATTAATTACTTCACTTTCAACCCTTTTCAAATTAAAAAACAAGTTTTTGTTTTGAAACAATTTGGTCAGTTTCAATGCCATTCATTTAAGATGGAAAATTGTATTGAAACTTTTTTTCCTAGGAATGCTTATATTTATTAATTATAGAAGACAATGGGGGTTTGATGGCAGAGTAACCAGCGCTCGGTGCCATAAAGCTTCGGACTCGAGTACCGGCAGTGCCATGAATGTGTAGCGGTTCGGAATCCACTTCAAACCGTAGATTCCGGTTTAATATGATCGTAAAGAGCTGGGTGTAGGACTAACAACCCTACCTCGTAAAAAAAAAAAACAAATAATTCGTGTTTCGAAACAGAGGGCCTTCGCCCAACACGGGCTGTTGCGCCATTGAATTAGATTAATACTGATTATGCCTCTCGGTTTAATATTAAGCATCAACTTCATTACGACTTACTGAAAGAATCTTATCCAGGTAATCGTTGCTGCACGTTGACCATGTTATTCTTCCGGGTCCTGTCTTTTCTGACATCAGATAGGCACTTGTGTCACAGTCATTTCCCCCATCGTGCATCATACCTAAACTGTGAAAATATTTATTATTATATTACACTAAATAATTGAAGTTTATATTAAATTTATGGAAAAAGTTTTTCTAATATAAATGTATTTTTTCCCCTATATATATTCAAAGGTGCTTCACAATACGCAAATCTCTAAAGTCCGTAGGTTGCATATGAATGAACTTCCGCGGGCTGCGTGAAAAAATTACATATATATATAAACAATTTTTTTTTCTTGAGAGGCCTGAATGGGAGGCACTTCAGGATTTTTGTATGGCGAATGCTATGATGATGGGTTCGTTATACAATTTGTGGTAAGGAATAATAATAGGGGCCTTTGTTGTGAAAAAATGGTCGTTTCCAGTATACTCCTTATCAATTCTTCTTTGGTTTTTTGTGTTCATCAGTTGTATTCTTATATATATCCAGGTTATTTTCATCTTTCATTACATTGATATATGTATATATATATATATATTATCCATATATCGTGTAATGAAAGATGAGTAATATAATAAAAAATAAGTGATGCGCGTATATTACATTGATATATTAAATGTTTTAGTATTCGGATAGATATTTGTAGTTAATTTTTGGTCAAAAGTGATTGCTCAAATGATTTTCTTTTGATCAATTTTTTGAAGTTAAAATTTTATATTATAGTCGAGATGGGGGCAAGTTCGGCTGGTTTGTGCACTTTTATGTATTCACGTCGTCACTTCCTGTTTGTATTGAAAGAGCAGAAATCGGTCAGTTTCATGAGAATAATGATCGCTACAACACGCTGTAGTAGTTTGTTTGTGTTGATTTAATTTTGGCCGATAATGACACAATTCAAAACAATGGTCATAATCAGATTTGAATCTGATTATGGTAAGCATCTAGAATTCTGTAGCCCTTGTACGAGGTAATAATAGCTCTGTACAATACAAATGTGCAATATCTACATTTTAACAGGAATCATTTAATTTATTTATTTAGATTTCGGTAACTGTCAAATATCCAATTAAAAACCTAGGGATGGCATTTGAGAGATTTACATCCTCTCCTTAAATTCAAAGAAAGATTTACATATTTATGGTGTCTTTTTCCCATCATAGATATACGGGAATTTTCAGTTCAGCTTCAATTGTTGATTTCAATCCAACTACTACGTTTCGGAAACCTAATTATGCAATTTTGTATTTTTTATGACATATTAAAAGAAAGTAATATTTGATAGTACACTTTCAAAACATAAACAATGACTCTTTTTTACTTTTTTTGCCATAATTCCGAACGAAACCAACTGGAAGACATGAAATTTAGAATACAGTGATAGTACATTGTACTTAAATAAGGAAGGAAGCATATTAACCCAAAAATGAGTGAAATCATATTATGAGAAATCAAACAAAAGATTTTATCGAAAGAATAACGTTCGTACAAATGCTTGTCTACCCTCGAAAGAAAGCAACAAACGAATATCCCTTGTTATATAGCATATTACCTCCTTATACTGTATGAAAACTGACGAATATAATCGTGCTGAAAGGAAGTCCGAAAATTTGAAATTTCCAGGCTAATTGAATCTATGGGCATGTACATAGGATTTAAATCATGACAGTATGCTGATCAATTCATTTTAGTGATATCTTTCACTTTCGAGGAGCTTCTCAATAGCAGTCGAGCCGAAGTCGTGGTCTGGCATCTATCTTTAAAAACGAAATCAGGGTGCATCAAATGACGCCTCGATGTAGACGCATCTGGGGGGGGATCACTTATTAATAATAACAATCTACGGTAACTGTACTTTCGTGATGAATATTTATATCTCGGAACAACAATACCTACGTTGTCCTAATAATTTCATCATAATAATTCAGACGAGCACGTTTTAATACCACTAACTTTTTCATATCAACCAGTTTTAAGAATCGCTTGTGAGATACTAAATTCTCATCTGTATAGTAGAAATGGCTCATTAACATTTCTACTATTTGTGTTCCTATATCCATGTAAATGAGGCTGCCAATTGGTAGCTGCCAATGGCATGCAGCATTCAGAATGGCACAAGAATAAGCTGCCTTTAATGAAAGCTTCTGATTATAGTGAACTATGACACTTTTGTCTCTTTTTCTGTACGCAGTTGATAAGCAATATTGTCCGCTGATTAATATAGATTTTTTTCTGTAGGACGATATATCACTCATTCATTGACGATATTTTTAGGCGTCTTTAATCTCATTTAATAATATTTACATCTAGTTAGATAGAATAAATGTTACATAATTCCAATAACTGAATATATTGGATGGAAATGTGAGTTAAAAATATAATTCGTCCTTAATTTTTATTTAAATTTAAATACGAGAATACTTGATTTATTTTAATAGCCAAGCATTTTAAAATAAATAAATGGGTAAACATTGGTTACCTGTGACCCATTTCATGAGCTATAACAAAAAGCAGCTTCAAAACTGGAACCCTTTCTAAAGTGCAGCTGTGTTTGGGACGACACATTCCATTAACCCAAGCCAAACCTGTAAACAGAAGAAATTATAATTTTACAGAAAAGCTTGTAAATTACAGAGAAGAATTAAATAAATAAAAAAATGATATAGATATATCTAATATGAAGAATATTACAAATTCATTGATATTATATTCATTATCAAATTATTAAATAAAATGCTTTGAATTTATATTAACTGATTATAATAACTAATTATCTAATTAATATCAACGAACTGTAAGGGCCTGATGGCCAGATTTGTCTGTCGCTGTAAAGAGGGCTGGCCTTCCGGTACCACGGGCTTCAGGTTCATATCGTATGGAAAAACTCCTACCAGGTAGCCTGAGATGGAAAGTGCTGTTAGTGTCCATAGGAATATTTACATGCCTACACGGCATGTCCTGTCTAATTAGCCTAAAGTGTGAGCCAAAAAATGAAATTTCAGCGATAAAAACTAAAAACCAATCTACTAATTGCAAATATCACTGCAACACTTTAAGTGCATGTTATCAAGAAAGTATATATAAATATATATTATAATCTCAAATATATACTTTAATCATCCTATTTAGTGTGTTGAATCTGCACTAATTGAGCTCGATTCGAAAAACGGATAAAAAGAATCCCATGTCTATGCCAAATATGTAGGCTGAGAAAGCCCCTTCATTATATTTGATGAGGTCGACATAAGGTGCAGAGGCTATCTTCCTTCATTCCAAATTGCAAGAATAGCAAGGACCAAAAATGATTCACAACAATTGCAAAGTAATCGAAACCCAAATTAAAGAAAATCCAAAAATTGTATTTTCTAAAAATATAAATATATTGTATTGCACAAAAATATCTTTATTAATTTTTCCTAATTGTCCTAATTAAATTTAATAACGTATGGTTTTAAATCAAGTACTTCAGTACTAAAAAAATAATAGTGTTCATTGAATTCCTACTAAAATCATGGCTGATGAAAACTAAAAATAATAAATAAAATGTAAACATCTGAAGCAATACAGCAATCTGAACAAATCAAGCATCTAAAGCAGTAAAAACAATACTTACAGTGCTTTCAAGACCTAAATGTACAAAATAATTTTTGAAAGACAGAAATTACTTGCCTAAAAACTTTATTTTTTTCATTTCCTGGGGTTAATTTATGAAGATCATAACTGTAAAAAAAATTATTACGAAATTATAAACAGGAAAATGAATTAAAGATTACATGCATGAATATGAAAAATAGAGTTTTTAAAACAAAATAATGATTTCATGAATATAAATTTTTACTTGACCTTAATTTTGATATTTTTATTAATATTTTTTATTAATTTTTCAAAGCAAATAAATGTAAAGCGAAATCGAATACGAGCTTTTTTTTTGCACGTTATATAGAAGAGTATCGCCACTGAGGTTTGATGGGACAGAGAAAAGCTAAGCTGTTATCTTGCCCATTTATCTTTAAAATGATTTTATGAAAGAGAATAATACACCTCACCCCTGACAACATGAGAGCGTGATCCCAGTGCAACTCCGAATTGATAAGCGATTTTTGGACGATTGCCATGAACAAAAGTTATCCAGATATAGATCAATGTCGCCATCTGCAGCATCAGGACCTTCCTATGAAAATAAAAATTCAATTAAGATATAAATATGTTAACAAGATTGAGTACAGTAGCTTCCTTCCTATAATTCACGAAATTATATGCTAAAAGCTACAAAAAATTAAAGGTACCAACTAAAGGTGCGAATTATAGACAGCTGCGTACTACCTGTGCGAAATTTGCAATAGCCTAATCAAAAATAATCTTCTAAAACACAAGGAAAGAAGTATGATATGGAAGATGGTAAAGCAGGATTTTTACAATAAGGCAAAATGTGATGCACTTACACTCATGTCCATAAATTAAGGATAATTCAGAATCACACATAAATTGAACTCTAAAATAAAAAATTTCACCTGTAGAATTATCACACCCATCTTGAAGAAGAATATGCAAATTACAGGAAACCACCAGACGGCGCGGATAGTGCG
>BPLR01014307.1:0-24513 GCA_021605095.1 Caerostris extrusa | reverse complement strand
GCCATACAATGCTTGTAGTTAGTATGATTTTAGCTATCAGAAATTAAACTACATAATATGTCTCAAATTAAAAAATATTAAATTAAATATCTATTAACTTAAAAAATTTGGTTACCTCTGAAAATTATGCTGTAAAATTTGTCAGCTATTCAAGAAGTTCTCTGTATGATGAATGGGTGTCAGCAAATGCTCTAATGCTCTACAATTTGATGGGTCCAATTGTCTTTTGAGAAACTCGCAACATACTTCTTGTATTTCAACCATTTGTAAAAGGCAAGCTGCTGGAAGTAGAACTTGAACATTGTTTTCTTCAACAATTACATGAGATGTATATGCAAAATCTATAAGCAATTCCATGGCGTGTTCATCTATATCTCTGATTGTCACCTAGAATTAAAAACATTTCATTTAGCTTAAAATTCATAAGTAAAACATCAAAATGAAAATGAAAATTACATACAAATAAGAATACAGAAATGTAGTTTTATCGAAGTTGGGGCTGTATGGTGAGGTTGACTTCAAGCTCATTAAGGTTTTTATCTCATGGATTACATCTTTGACACCAACCTTAATTTTCATATCTCTCTAAAATATCCATTCAAATTTATAAATTGCATATCAACATGATGCTCGTTCTTTCTAATGGTGCTTGATGTTCCAAATGACTCCAATACCGAAATTACATTCTAGAATTCTCACCATATCGTTAACAGTCAAGTCACTACTTTGAAATATATTGAATATATGCCTAATACTCGACAAGGCAAGATAATCCTATCCACTATTCTCTTTTAATAACAAATAAAATTGGCAAATATGAAAGCCCTCATGGAAGTTCCGAGTAAAGAGATGCTTGATTGGAAAATATCTCTCCCAGATTCCTACTTCATAAACCCTGTTAATTTGCAAATATTATTCAAATGCACCTCAACCACACTGTGAAAATTCAGTTGCCAGTTCTGCAGTGCCCTATATTCCAGAGACTTGTGCTCAGCCCAAATTCCCAAATGCGTAAATTACAGTGATACACACAAAGTCATTGACAACAGCTGCCTTAAATGCAATCTCCCACTCCCTAGTAAGCAATAAAAAGCTCTTCTACAGTTGAAACTCCAATTCGTCCTATAAAAGATAAGAAAAAAGATAAAAGCCACAAAACTGGGCTTTTTGAGATCTAGAAAGATTTTGATTGTATAATTGCAAACTTAACAAATCATCGTAATAAGTCGTCAACCTTCTCTACCTCTCATTTCACATAACAATCAATTCGGAGCACTAAATAAGTAATTTAGGTTCTTTTAATTTATCAAATTTTCTCCAATTCTTATAAATGTTTCTTTTATGTTTGAAACAATGTTTAAAAATGTTACAATAGAACGCTCGTAGTCTCCGAGCCAAAAGATCCCTTTTGCTTCAATTTTTTCCCTTCCGTGCCAGTTTTAGCAAATACAGGAAACATTCCTAATTCAGAAGATCAGTGTGTTTCACTTACCGCTAAACTAATTTATACTACTGATCACTCAGATACTGCATGAAAGAGAAGAGCTTTTAATTGCAGTTAATTCCAGTATTCAAGTAGAATTTGTAAGCCTATCAGTCTTCCTCATTTAGACAATGAAATACAAGTCATAACACTACATATTTTTGCATAAAACTTTTACAATAGTCAACATCTATTCTCCCAAAGGTCTTTTCATCATCGAATATCTGTACACCATTTATCTACAACTTCCATTATTCTTGGAGATTTTAATTCTCCTCATCCCATTCTCAGATCTTTTTACACTACTAGTTCAGAATAACTGGATTACTAATAATAATTTAAATATTATTAATGCCAGCACCCCCCCCTTGTTCTCTATTCACCCCCCCATTAGAAAGTGATCATTTACCGACCCTTCAATTTATCCTAATAATGATTGGTCTGTACCTTTTCTTCATGATCAATAGAATCTCGTTTGCATTTTTACATCATATTCTGATTCACAATCTCTCCCTGTCTAACATTTTATTTAATAATAAGAAAAATTACAAAATCTTTACCCTTCCCCTCAACATAACGCAATAACCTTTTAAGGCAGAAATAAAAACTTTTGCATCAAGGTCGGTCTCAACTTTCTCACAACCTCTGAATGTATGTTTATTCTAACCTTAAGGTAATTATGATCCTTAATTACAAAAATCTCATATGCCAATTATATTTACTTTTGCTTACAGGAAGATTAGTAGTATTTTTTTTTTTTTTTTTTGTTTGTTTCTAAAAAGGATACATCATAATTATTTTATCATAAAAGCAATATTCCACTCAATTTTTCCCAATACTGTTTATAAATATTGTAATAAAAATAACATAATAGAAAAAATTTAGATTGATAACTAATTTATGGACTGTTTAAAATGCTTTTAATGAGAACTGAATATTTATTCAACAAATATTTTTAGTATTTTAAAATAGATTAAGAATCAATAATTGAACAGATTTTTTAACATAAAATTACAATAAAATTACACATATAAAACAAAGTCATTAATTACTAAAAAGAAGGATAGCTTACTTCTGTTTGTCGGCTTTCAGCTAGTTCCCCAGTGAACATAGCATGAAAATATGGAGAACATGCAGATAGGATCACTCTATGTGCAAATATTCTCCGTGTACCAACAATAAGGACTACATCACATAATTCTCTATGTTTCCGCAATAGATTAATGGCTTCTAAAGTATGTCGAGGATGCTTGTCGGAAGTGTATTCCAAGCGAGCTGGGGAAGGAGGGCATTCTAGATCGGAATGCAAAATCTCACCCATGATGATTGACAGAATAAATTCTACATAAAACAAATAAAAATATATTAAACCATCATTTATCTCAATTTTAAGGAATGTTTTCCTAAATATTTTCTAACTCAAAAATATAGGCATAACAGAAGTTTAAACAATTTTCTTAGCTACATTATTGCAGAGAGTGTTTATATCAAGGGAAAAATTCAAAATTTTGGGGATTGTAGGAAAGATATCTTCGAAATTCCAAATAATCTTATTTTTGAGGGGATTGCATTTTTTGGAAATTTTTGTAAGTGTTATCTCCTTACAGAAAAGGCATGAACTAAAAGAAACTATGGTACTTGCGTGTTAACGGTACCTTGGCGACAGACTTGACAGTTTTAAGTGTAGATTGCCTCCAAATCTGTAGCTGCGGTTGGCGTGTGTGCTCTTTATTGGGGCAACTGTCGCCAAGGTACCATTACTACGAAGTACTGAAACTATTTTCGATAGAAGTAAACTCATGTCAGAATGGAATGTGGAAAGTGAGAAAGAAAAGTAGGAGTTTAGCATTTAAAAGTCACAGAAAGAGGAGGACTTTATTTAAATAATGTATTCTAGGAATATTTTATCTTGATAATAGCAGTGATTTATTGAATGAAGTGATGTCATGCCCATTTAAAGACCCACACTATTGATCTAACCCAATTGGCAGTCTTCCTGGAATACACGGCAGTGTTTGATTGAGATAGTGCAAATTTATGTAAAGCAATTTGATCCTTATTTCTTCATATTTGCTAAATTAATACAAACAGAAAGGTTTCCAATAAAAAGATTGATTCTGCTTAAGATATAATAAAAATATATCAGTCTTAAAATTCTTTGATTTAGTTGTGATATTCATCTATAGAAAAAGCATGAACTAAAAGCAGTTCGAAAAATACATTATTTTTTCTATAAAAACAAACTCTCAACTAGAGGGAGAAATTTGAAGGTTTGGTCAGAAATTCTTTTATTGGAAATGGCTTTATCAGAAAGACTAATAAAGGTCACCATGAGTTCATGGCATAGAAAAGTTGATAATGCTGACAAACATATTGTGCTTTTTGCAATTCAATATTAAAGTAGGGCAGTGGAGGTCATAAAGGTTTAACAAACCTGCATATGAATATCTATGCATACAAAGAATACAAATTTTTTATGAATCTAAGTCATTTTGCAAGTGCAAGGAATGCAAATGAACCGATTAAGACTGATGATGATCAATATTATTTATTCACAAGGAAACAATAATAAATGTTAGTTTCATCTTTTCTTACTGAAAATTTCTTTTTTTTTTTATCTGTCTCCAAAATTATCTCCAACATTACGTCAAGGTCAAGTCGCATTAAATGTGTGCCTTGAATAGGATTGTTAAGGTTTATTAATGAAAATAGGTGTTGCAAATGGATTATGAAATACATAATCAAAATTTTAAAAAACTTCTTCCATTAAATATTGATGAAAGTACTAATAATCCATAGGAGGGTATATCAATAATTGTAAACCAATGGCTACCAAGATAAAGAGAGAAACCATTTTACAACGCCTTACTTTCATTATGCTGTTCCGTTACACCAATTACAGAAGAAAATCCAATTTTCTGGGATAATTAAATTAAATAGGAATTTCAATAGATTCTATTGCATAATGATATAGGGAAGGAAGAAAAGTGAAGTAGAAACATGACTACAAAATAAAAATAAAAAATTAATGATTTCTTTATTACATGTAAATTATTTATAAACTGGTAATATTTTTTATAAAATTATAAGTTATTTCAAAATACAAATCTATCAGAATATATTAAAACAGACATCAATAACCCTGATTATCATTTACTATGTAAACTGTTATAAAGTGAACATGACGCATCTTATTTTCTTAAAATGTAGCTATAAAGGTCATGTCTTTTTTTTCTTCTCATGGTTAAAAAAAAAAAAAAAAAAAAATGAGGGAGAGAATTCCCCTTAGTAAAATCATAATATATATATAGGAGTGTGTGAGAGTGAATACTACCCAATACACACTTAAAAATTTAAGCCTGAGAAATTTATATCTGATTAGCTTTACAGCTTGGGAATTGAGGAATAAAATTAATATTGGGTTAGCATTTGAAAAATTATCATTTTTTTATGTTATGTTTATAGAAAGAATGCTCTACATACTGATATATAACATACTACCGTTTAAATATAACTGAAGAAATGCAGCATTATACTGATAATAATAAGGTTAACTATTGGTCTAAATTTTTAATATGAAAGACATTACCAATGAAAAAAATATATATATATATATCCCTTAATAGGAAAACTAATAAAAAAGCCTACTTAAACATTTTCATAGCCATTAGTGAAAAGAATTTTTAGTCTTATAGACAGCATCCTAACTGGCAATAAAACATCATTAAAAATTCACTGCATGTATTTCATTGTCAAAATATGTTCTAATAATGGTCCCCAAAAGGGATAACTTTCTATAAATATAGCTGGGAAGACTAATTAATGAAATTGATAAGGATAAGCCATATAATAGTTTTAAAACAAACCAATAAAATTTGAATAATAAAAATACTTGTTTCAGTCATCTCAATTTCAAATTTATATAAAAGTTCAGCAGTTCAAATTTATATAAAACGGCATGGAAAGATTCTGATTTTTTATAAATTTTTATTGATAAAATAACCTGTACAACAAGCCAAATACTTTTAGATCCAAATGAAAAGATTATGACAGTATCTCCTCCCAAAAATTTATAAATTCATGGTAGAAAAAGGAAATATCCAGTTCTGTATGTTTACAAAAATCTTGTCTCTCTACCTAGCAAGTTCCGAAATTCTAAATAAACAGAAACATGTAGACTTTTTAGAAAATTAAAAAAGATTTCATTATTTTAATGATGTAATTCATGTGATTAACAGTCATATTGTTTTTCTTTTTATTATATAATTAAATAAAAAAAATTGAAGCTATTTAGAAATTTATATAATAATATTTTTAATCTTTTGTGCTGTATTTCAGAGACTATCTTGCATATTTCAAAGTAATAAAATCACAGTGAAAGTATAATTGCAATGTCATATTAAACTGAAAAGGATGGTAATAAAAAAATGTATCCTGTTAAAAGTAATCAAAATAAAAAATTATATCCTTAGTTATTTTATTTGGATATACTTTTTATGAGCATATAAGTAAAAAGTTATTGCATATGAAAACCCCCTACACCATTTTTTCTAATTATTTTTAAATATTACTGTAACATTTTCTGGTTGTTTTTATAAATACCAATAATTTACTGGTTTGTATATTATATCTGCCTCAAGAGTATAGATTATAATTTTTATTTGTATTTCCAGCCATAAGGGTGTATTGGATGTTTTTGCTGTAATTACTAGAGTTAAAATTTAAATTAATATTTAATTTCAGTAAGATATTTGACTGTTATTATATACAAAAAGACAAATAACTTAGGTTATATTCTACTGAGTAAAACAAATTGTTAATATTATTATTATTATTAACAAGAAAGAAACTTAAACATACAGATGTATTAAATATTAAAATCAACCTACTTTAACTTTTACTTAGAATTAAAATAAAAAAAAAGTAGGTTGATTTTAATATTTAATACATCCTTCAGTACAAATTATAATAAATAAAAATTCCAACATTAACCATAAATAAAGGTAAAAAATACCTTCAAAATAAATTTAATTTGGCTGATGCTCTTTTTCAAGTCATCATAAATCCAGTTTTGTCACATAGCTTTACATTCCTAATCAAATGAAAATTAAACACATAAGACTGATTTAATATGCATGCCATATAAAAAAATGTGAGCATTTTTAATAAATTTACAAAAGTTATAAAACCATTCATACTTTTACACATTTAAAACATATTTCACAGTTCATATAGTTTTCAAAAATTTTCCAAGATTATCATCAAAAACTAAATTTTTATGCATAGATTTGTAGTTAATTTTGATTTAAAAAATATATTTTTAATATGCTAAAAGTTTATAACTGACTAATACATGTTCAGTACAAATGAACTTATATAAAGTAAATTTAATTATCAAGTACTAATTAATTTGTCAAGCATAAATTATATTTGAATCATTGCGCTTACTTGAACAAGTAAAGAGTTAAAAATACCAAAGAATTCAATTAAATTTGTTTTGTACAAGTTCATTAACTTTACAGCATTAAATATTATCATTATGACTTAAAAATGGTTTATTTAACTTGCTTTACAAACTTCGCATTTTTGTAAACTTTTTTTTTTTTTGTTTAGTGTTAAATAAAACAAAAAAAAAATGCATTTAACAATGAAAAACATAATTATAGAAATAACCTTTTAACATGATATAACTTACTTGATGAAAATAGTTCAAAATCATTACTAAAAATGCTGTTAAAGCAATAATAAAATTTTAGAGCTAAAAATTTAATTATCATTTGATATGCAAATAAAGTAACATAAATGTCATGGATACAGAAAATAATTTTGGAATTAAAAAGAAAAAAAGTTACTTTAATATTTTTAGACTACAACAAAGAAATAAATAAGATGATATATATGGCCAAATAAAGAGCTTTTTAATACTTTCACTGGTAATTTCTACATTTTTTTTTTTTTTTTTTTTTTTAAGTAATCTTTGCATAAAATAATTTACTTATTTATAATAAAATTCAAATAAGTTTTTCGTTGATTAAATTCTATATTTGGATGTATGTAGAAATTAATTTTTTATTATTGATTAAAAAAATTATTGTTCACTAATGTTTGAATAAAATATATTAGTCTTTATGTAAGAAAATTCCAAACATAAAAGTGACAATGAATTAATAAGCCAAATGGACAAAGGAACCTGAAGAGCATTCTTAAGTCTTTGGAACATATGTGTGTTCCTTTTCACCTTTGATGCATGGTGTTAATAATATCTGACTAGCAACATTCTACACATCAACGAATAAACATGATAATTCAAAGAAAGTTTCTTTTATTTTCATTAAATTTAAATTTCATGTTTAGATGTTTAATAATATTAAAAAAAGGAAAAATTCTTTTTTTTTTAATTTAATTACAGAGAAAAATATATAAGAAATATCTATATTTTGAGAAGATTTTCCTAATAAAATTTTTTTTTTTTTTCAATTTTATCATATTGCTTAAAAATTTAAACAAAGAAAAATTATTAATTTCTAAAATTTAAGTATTCATATTCTGTTAATAGAAATTCTGTTTTATAGAAATTATTACTCATCAGATAAAAACAAGACAGCTGTCAAAATATTTCATTTACTTAGATGAAATAAATATTTTAAAAATTGGTAAATTTCTATACATGACATTTTAAAATATTTATTTCTAATTAATATTTTGTTTAATTTTCAATAAATAGTACAAATGCAATTCAAATACTAAATCAGCATAATTTAGTGTAGCTTAATAAAATCCTGTTATTATTATAGAGAGTTAATTCATAATCAAAATAGAAATCATATATATAGGAATAATAGAATCAATGAAGATCAAAACAAAGCAGGTTGAATGACAAAAGTAACATTTAATAAAGAATGTTTCAAACACATCAGCTTTCAAAACTTGGACAAATATCTTTGAAATTATCTTAATGATCTCAGTTTTATTAATGAAAATAAAATATTTATATTTATAAATACCAATTACTTTAAAAGTATTATAAACTAATACTAATTATTTTACTATTGATATTTACTATATATTTTAACTAATAATTTTACTATTTCATCTTTTTGATGTTAGAAAAAATACAGACATATTTTAACGACAAAGAAAGACAAACAAAAGTATAAATTTATAGTTCATTAATATGAAGACTAGCTATACTTACATTTTTTTTCAATCAAAAAAAAAAAAATAAGTTTTTGTACATAATTTTACAAATAAAAAGTCTTACTGTAATTTTAAAAAATAACAGTTTTTAACTTTCAAAAGTATATATGTATATTCAACTTCATTGTGAATAATGAAATATAATAAAATTATAGTAAAAAAAAAAAAAAAAAAAAAAAAAAAGTTCGAAATCTTTTGAAATAAAAATATTATGAAATGATACAATTTTTGCCTTGCTTCTCAGTTATATATGACAGCAAAGCAACAAGTACGAATGTGTAACTTAAAACTCAGAAAATAACGAAAAACATATAAAAACTTTAATATAGTTGTAGAAATTAACAAATGAAAACTTTGTAATAGTTTATTATCTTTTAACTAAACACCGAGGTCAACAAACTTGATAAGAACAAAAATAAAACTACTAGTTACACAACTTCAGTTAATTTATCAATTAACATTCTACAGAAAGCTAAGGAAAGTATAATTTTAATTTTAAAATTCCTCTAAATTGAAACTTTAGTGAATCAAAGAATTTAAATTGAGAATAATTTAAAAACGTATTTAAAAATTTTGCCAGCCACGTGAACTGAAAATAACTTAACGATTACATGATAATTTTCACACAAAATAAAACTAATTCTTTGAATTACCCAAAAAATTATTCGCTTCTTTAAAAAAATGTATCATTCTAAATAAATAAAAATATTTTCTAGAGATATAAATGTATACTCACTTACATTTATGAAGCATAAATAGATTTGTATAATATCAAAATTTGCATTATATAAGAATATAATTTAATTTTAGAAAACTTAAATGTATTATTACAATTCGTATTTTTTTAATCATATAACATAATAATCAATCATTTTACCCCTCTATAGCAGGTATGTTAATCTAACATTCACTACATTTTTTTTTGTTATTTATTTATTCCAGTTCTATACCAATTTAAAGCGCACAGTTAACAGTTAAAATTTTTTTGAATGAAGGGCCTAAAATAAGAAAAGGAAAGATTTTTTTTTTTCTTTTTTTTTTTTTTTTTTTTTTTACAATAGCTACAACAATTTAGTGGTCCCTTTCCATCACTTATTTAAAATGCAGAAAAAATAGTTTATTTTTTTTTCAAAATTAAGTTTATAAAAATAACTCAATAAAAAAAAGTAAAATATGAATAAGAAAACTCGCGATTCTGAAATTTTGATTGACTTCTGCTAATAGAAAACAATCAATGAGGATTTAAACATAATTATCAGTATGATTGAGAATTTATTTTACGTAATTATTTATTTGAATAGATATAAGGATATAAAAGATAGAAAAAGAAATTATATTTTGATTCAATGATATGTAATAAATGAATTATGAAACAATAAAACTAATTGACTGTAATATTTCAGACTACATTAACATAGTATATTACATTAATATAGTAATTACATTTAATGTAGTATTTTTGGTTAACATATTTAACTTCTAAGGAAAAAAAAAAATCATTTATTATACTTTATATTATTAAAATTCATACTATTTTGCAATTCTCTTAGTAAAAGACTCTAAAATAAATAATGCATGAATCACACTATAGAATACATATAAACCTAATTCGAATTTTTCAAGAAGTCATATTTATACTGACAGATACGAGATGCTAAGGACAATCTTCTTTCGGAATTATGGACTTTTTATTCTGTAAATTTATCGTGAAAACATCAATATTTTAAAATTAAAAATGATAATTTATTTTCTTTCAAATATAAATAGTTGCAGTAAAAAAATCTCACAACATAAGGACGAGACAAGCTGGAAATTGATAGAAACTACTAAGTAGTTCAGCTTATTTTGTTCTGCTATATCACACGGCATAAAACCTTTTTTTTACCCTGTGGTCGGCTATAATTGGGCTATGCAGAATCATAACTGATTTGTAAAATCAGGGGTCAATCTAAGGACAAGGATACTATTGGAATCCTCTTCAGACTATAAAAAATGCTACTATGATAATGAATTTTGTTCAATTGATACCAATAAATTTGGTTTTAGAATACAATTCAATTAAATCAATTCAGGAACATGCATTTGTAGGATTGCCATTTTATAATTCTGACAGATGTTTCAAAATTAAAATAATCTAATTCCAACAGAAATTTCAGATTGAAAATAATATATTTCCGATAGAAGATATTAGAGTGATTACAGAAGTGTTTAGTATAGTATTATTTTAAAGTGATAAAAAAAGTATTTTTTGACATAATACATTATTTTGCATTTTATTGTATTCTGTTTTAGTATTAAAATATAAGTGGATCTGTTGAGCATTTAAGCAAAACAAAACAAAAAGTTACATGATTTCTTACAAATTGAAGCTATTATTTACTAAAATTTTTATAATCTAAAATTATTTTTAAAATAACATTAATGATTTTAAAGCACCATAGGCTTTTATAAAAATTCTAAAACTTAAAATTTAAAAAACTATCATAAGATCCTTTTCAAGAAATGTGAAAATAATCCTATTTTAAATCGAGAAATTAAAAAAATATACGCGAATGCATGATAATTGAAATTAACATATAAAAACTAAAAGAAGCATTTATTATTACAAAAGAAACATTATCTGCTTCAGATTTTAATTATATCAGAAATTACAAATTTAAAAAAATCTGTTTACATCAAATTGATAAGGCAGAGGTTTATGTAACATACGATTCCTTTTCATGGTTATTATTTTCTAAATGCAAAAAATATGCATGTAAAAAAATATGCTTAAAAGATGTTACAATCTAAATGATATAAACAAAGTAAGACCTTAATACTGGGGATACATTACAGTAAGTTCCCATGGTCAACGAAATAGCGTTAAAAGAGGTTATCATAACATGCAAATAATGGAAATAAGTGAAAAAGAATAGAGAATAAGAAAATGTATCGGTTTTTTTTCGTTTTATTTGTTACCATTTATTTCTAAATACTTTTATTTCATTAATTATAGACTTATTTATTGCTAATATTTACTTTTATTCATAAAAATTCAGGGAAAAAAAAAAAAATAGAGTAAAGAAGTTATGTTTATTATGAGGAAGATTCTTCCTAATCCCCGTAAATATGTCACCTATCTTTCCTATTAAGTAGTTGTCATAGTAAGACATGACATCAATTATACTTCGTCTTGGCTTTGAATTTCTATACAAAAAGTTAAATCCTTTTGTATCAACTGATACATAATTTCAGCTATGACTAAATTTTTTTAGAAAATCCATTTGAAAGATCCTCTTGCTCTTTATCTTCAGAAATGGTAATTTGGTTACTTGCACTTGTTCTAATTCTTTAAAGACTTTCCCCAATCGTAACTTTAATATCTCAAGCATTTATATTATACAACACTATTTCATTTACTAGCTTGACAATTTCGTCGACATCAGTAATGGATTCTCCTTGCTTACCTGTCATCCTACATTCTTCAATACTCCTTTCAAACGTTTATCGATCACTTTATTCCAAGGAAGCCTGATGTCGTCTATAGTACAGTATATATTATAGTATGATATTGTAGCTTTTTCAAAAATCTCTAATGGACTATTCATTTTCTCCATCAGTTTTGTCAGTCAGTTTCTCGGAATGTTTGCGGCGGATAATAAGCTTCGAAATTTGCGATTTCGAAGGAGTCCCATTTATTACAACTTAATATTGAAACAACAATACACGGAACCTTTCTATATGTTTAACAGATGTTATTTAATATTTGTTTTGATGTCTCTATCAAAATTCATTACTTCATTCATTTTATCAAATAAAAGGAAACTCAAATAGATTTGTTCTTAATCTTCTTTGTTCGGAATTCTTT
Organism: Caerostris extrusa; assembly: GCA_021605095.1. Taxonomy (NCBI): domain Eukaryota; kingdom Metazoa; phylum Arthropoda; class Arachnida; order Araneae; family Araneidae; genus Caerostris; species Caerostris extrusa. The sequence continues at coordinate 11,986 of BPLR01014307.1, read as the reverse complement.
GCCGTTGTTCATAAGGTTCATTAATGAGCAGTTTGCTTCAGTGCAAGTGAAACTTTTTTATAAGGTAGAATCTATAGGAAGCTTCCAGAAAATTTTAATCTTTAAAAATAATAACAACCTCGGCAGGGTGTGTTGATGGGGTCGAAAGAATTCCCACTTCGGAAGAGGGGGGATTGAAGTGTAAATATGATAACAGATACTTACAAGAGATTAAGTACTATGCGACTACAAGAGGATAAAGGATTTTTCACCGATGCGATTTATACCAAAGAATAAATTTTTCTATCATCAAGTAAAGATCCACCATGAATTCGCACTGGAATATATAGCGGACCGCATGTGGAGAGAAAAATAAAAATGTTTAAATAAAATTTAATCGATATGCGTGGCAACCGTAGAATGTTCCCTCGTTTTTAAAATTAGAAGTTGATCAATCATAGCTCTGTTAAATGGAGTTTAGGCTTCACGTTGTAGTAATTGCTTCGTTAGTTAGTAGTCCGCTTTGCTTTGTTGTAAATAAATGATATATTTGTGCCAACGCCTTCTCTCATTTTTAACATTTCAGTAATCATAATCACTTTTAATTCACTATTTTTAGGAAACCAAAACTACTACTTTCGTGAAAGTTTCAAAGTTGCAGATTCATCAAAATTCAACTAAAGCCATTACGTCTTCAACAGCCAATATACCCACATCCTTCCATAATCTGTACTCATCACAAAACAAATCAAGAATATTGGTTGAACAATTATCTTGAGGATGTTCTGCTTAAGCCTGACATTAAGAATTTAAAAGTAATTGAAATTAAAAGCGAACAAGAGAATGCGGGGAAGTAGATTCTGGAGAATAGGCTTCTGACTGATTGACATTCTAATAGAGATTTTTGCATTTGATTGGAATCCACTTGAAGTTGTTAATTATGCATTTTGCCATTGTTAGCAGGTGCTCCGCCAGGATTTTATGTCTTGGTATTGACATCAACAATGGGAGGACCAACAAAATAAATATTAAATCATACTAAACAATAAGTAATACAAACGGTATCTGAAGTCGAATTTTCATATATTAATTATTTTATTAATAATTTTTACATTACATATAGTTTAAGTACATAAAAAGAGAACATTAAAACAAACAAGTATTGCACAAAAAATAAAATATAATTACTAAGAAAATTGCTTAAACATAAATTAAAATTCAATATCTTTTTTTCCCTTTTGCTAGCTTATTGAATGTATTATTTATGTCAAATTCAATATTTCGATGAATATTTAATAAAACTTCTTCTTGATTGGCGCAGCAGCCCCATGGTGGGCAGCCAACATCTTCTGTCTCGAAATCTGCCAATAGCAGATTTCGAGACAGGACATGTTTTCTTTGTTTACGGGGTTGAGTTGTCAGCCCTTCGCCCAATTGTCATTAGACCTGTGCTTAATGTTTAAAGTGGATTCCGGATCATTGAAAACATCCATGGAACAACCTGGACTCGAACCCGAAACCTATGGAACCAAGCGCCAGAGATCTAGTCACTTGACCACCAGGCCCATTTAATGAGACTAAATCCGTGTAAACACCGGTTCAATCAACAAATCCAGGCCCAGTAATAAAATTGGGAAGATGATTCATTGAAATACTAAATAATTAACAAAAACAATTATGTGTGAAGTGGCCTCTTAGCAACTCAGCAAAAAGAAGGTTTTGTTTCGGAGGGACGACTGCCAAGGAGTGATTGTGGGTAACAATGAAATTTTTGGAACATGCAGCGACAACATTACAGAATACAATCGCCCCTGGTGACCTCCCATTATAAAAGGAGTATCGGTTATTAGAATATAGTAATAATAAGTATTATTAACAATTCAAACTATTTATAACTGGTTTGATTAAAATTTATAATATATGTATGTTTTATTTAGGACATTAAATATTGTTGTCACCCTCATGGAAGAAAGAAAGAGGATTGCAGCTTCTGTTGTGATAGAGCACCTGTAGGTAGAAGTCGAACTTGGTTCCGTGACGCTGAAAGGACAGTAGTGTCTTCCGGGAGGACTTTTAGGGGGAACTACACCGTACTTGTGTTTCGTATGGGAGAAAACCCGGAACACTCCTGCCATGTAATCCGACTCACGAGGCAAGATGTTGAATATTTCAAACTCATCGAGGCTACTTGTTTTTGAAATAATGTTTACTACAATGCCAGGTGACTAAACCTAAGTTCTAATGCTCACCAGCGGCCCACGTTGCTACTGAGCTAAGAGTCAGGTACATTAAATATTCATCTGTAAATTAGCTTTTATCTACCTACATTTTTCAATACGTCAACTAGGATAAGATTTTTGTTCACAATTAAAAATCTGCCTGAAATTTCTTTTAGCTAAGTATGAATGGATTTTTATAAAAATTCTACTCTTTTTCTTTGTTTACATTCTTATATTTATACTTCGCAAATAAAATAAAACCCCTCTCAAAGTATTAATCTAAAGTAAAAACCGTCAAAATCAAAATCAGTAAAAACAATCCATTGAGAATGTCCTTAGTTCTCTCTGCTATTTCAAATCGAGTTTCATGTTATGATTAAAAGCATCGTAATGTGTGAAAAATCAAAAATGTTTTATTTTGACTGCTGCAATTATGAATAATTCAATAAAAAATATATATATATGAAAAATTATTTAATAATATTATTACAAAGTTAATATTTAAAAGAAAATACACTTTTCTCATGGCTAGATAAGAAATTTAAAGGGCAGATGTAAATAAATTTCCAATAAAATTATTGGAAATTAGTCCTTACGTCATAAAATTTTTTAAAAACTATAATTTGCTTTTAAAATCACTTAGATAGATATAAATATAATAATAACAGCATCGTAAGTTATTTATAAGAGACGATATGAAAATTTTTTAGTAAATTCTAGGAAAAAGTAGATTTGAAATAGTTATTATTTTTTTAATGAAATCATTTTTTTTATGGTAAGTCAATGTGTTTCGTGTATATTATGAACAGCCCACTATGAGAATTGACTTCCGGGAGCTTTTTAGTGTTATAACAACACTAGATAAATTACATACAATGCTGAACGGTTCAGTAAGAGACTTTTTCTAGCTCTTCCTGTTTAAATATTTGAAAAACATTTAATATAATAACTTATAGAGAATTTTCCTTTTATAAAAGTCGTAAATCACATTTATCTGGCATATTCGAGACCATAAAATAAGTTTAAAATGATAAGAAAATTACAAAAATGTCAAAAAGAATTCCGGGATTCTACGAGCAACGAAAACTCAAATAATAAACGAATTACTTTCAGAGGTTAGTGGATGTGTTTCATTAGAAAGAGCGAAAAAAAATTAAACGTTTCGGCGATATATTTTTATTTCTTTTTACTTATTTTTTGTAACTGTTCTTTATAGATAAAAATGGATAAAAATTAAAGAATATGACAAAAAAAAAATTTGAAAGAATAATGAAATTTACAATAAATAATTGAATAATACTAATAATTTTTGAATATATTATAGAAGACGTTTTTTAATTCCTACTATTAGTTCACACTCTCCCTATATATATCATGTTCAAATTTTCAATCGTTCATAAAATTATTTTTATTCATCCACTCAAGTTCAATTACATTTTTTTTTTTTTTGAACTTGTAGGGGATGACACTGGTGTTAATACAGTTTTCAAATATTAATTTATTCATTAAATTTAAATAATTAATTTTAGTTTTTAGATTTAAGTTGCTTGCATCTAATAATAAATAGCGCCAGATGTAAGAGGAAAATTTCAACTTTATTTGTAAAGGACTTTTCAGCAATATACTGAAAAAAAAAAGTAGGAATTGACTTAAAATTTTTTTTATATATATTCCTTGTTTTTTAATTATCACAAATTTGCACTAGCTGAAAAATTATATTTTTTTGTGGAATTTTTTGAAATTATTCTTACGCTTATTCGTTTTTATCGAATATCAGTGCACCTAATATTTATTAATGTTTATCAGGAATGTTTACCACTTTTTCGAATGCCCCCTAGGGGGCAGGGCGAGGCTCTTTCCTCGATTACCACTGGATATGGGGAAATTATGCCTTATAGAAAGACTTTTAGACGTAACTGTTCTACATTTGCGTGTTTTGGAAGAAAATCCAAAAGACTCCCATTAAGCATCTTGATTGCTGAAGTGAGATGCTTTACAAATGTTGTCCCTAATTGCCATCGAGTCTCCTCACTTTTAAAAGCAATGATCGCGACAAACGGCACCAAAGTGTTCGAACCTCTTGATGCTCATATCACACATTACAATGAACAGTATATCATTTTCATTTATGCATCGTTTTCGATTATTGCTGAGTATAAGTAAGAAATCATTGTAACTTAATTGCCATCGAGTCTCATCACTTCCTAAAGCTGTAATCGCAACAAACGACATCAAAGTATTCGAACCTCTTGATACTTGGGGCGACGTTACAATGAGCCAGGTATCATTTTCATTCATGCATCATTTTCGATTACCGCTGAAGCATAAGTGGGAAATCATTGTAACCTAACTGTCGTCGAGTCTCCTCTCTTCTGATAGCCGTAATCGCAACAAACGGCACCAAAGTAATCGAATCTCTTGATTCTCACAGCGTACATTATAATGAGGCCAGGTATCACTTTCATTTATGCATCGTTTTCGATTATCGTTGAAGAATAAGTGGGAAATCATTGTAACCTAATTGAAGTCAAGTCTCCTCTCTTTCTAAAAGCAGTGATTGTAACAAACGGCATCAAAGTATTCGAACCTCTTGATGCTCATATCGTACATTACAATGAGCAGGGTATCCCTTTCATTTATGCATCGTTTTCGATTATCGCTGAGATGTAAGTTTGAAATCATTGTAACCTAATTATCAATCGAGTCTTTTCATTTTTGAAAGCATTGACTGCAACGGAAACCACCAGAATATTTGAAACAGAACCATCTTGCAGGCTTGCCAGGCACTTTACCGTGAGAGAATCACGAAAACCACGAGAGAATCAAACAAATTTAATTTTCAATCAAGCAAAATAACGGCACACTTTTCTTTTGATTCTTTCCATATATGCCGTTTAATAAGCTGGAAAATTCATCCGAATGATGCACAAAAAAGCTGCTTAAAATGCTGTGACGTAGATTTGCATCAAAAAAGAAGAAGAAGAAGAAGAAAGAAAGAAAGGAAGGAAGGATAATCGCATTTCTAACGCCCCCTCCCTCATTATGATCAAGTGACAGGACACTTTTGCCGTCACTTCAAGTTTGAGTGAGTGATCGGTTTCGCGAGACGAATTGCGTTTGTCATTTAAAATTTGGCCTTGTTACGAAAGTTTCCATTTATGCCTTTTCATTTTTTTTTATCCCAACTACTTGCCAAATTGGTCTTGATTGCGGATTCATGTATAAATCATTCTTATCCTCTGAATTGGTGATGAAAGTCCTTGTTTCCTTTTGAAGATTCCTATTTCATGATTCTCGTTTTGCATTTGACAAAATTCCATTTTAATGAAAAAAAATTTAAATTCGCATGATAAAATTTGAGCTTAAGGACAAAATTTTTTAAATAAAGAAAACATTTTTTTTTTTTTTTTTTATCATTGTTTGGTAACTTTGTGCTGACAAAAATTCAGAGAACTAGGGAAACAAACAAACAAAAAAAAAAAAAAAAAAAAATAGAAAAATTATAAGTATACAAACAAGATGGGAACAAATGCGGCTGATAAATGCGGTCGATGGGCGTTAATGGTGAATTACAAATGAAAAGATTTCACACATTCAGGGCACATAATTCCTTACATTTTTCATAAATGTAATGAGTTTATCTGACGCAATGATATCTTGGAGGATTTTTAACTTTCCTTTTTTTTTCAATTCCTTCTATTAGCTCACACTCTCTCTATATATATCTTGTTCAAATTTTCAATCGTTCATAAAATACTTTTTATTCATTCACTCAACTTCAAATACATTTTTTTTTTTGAACTTGTAGTCGATGACACTGGATGTTAATACAGTTTTCAAATATTAATTCATTAAGTAAATTTAATTAATTAATTTTAGTTTTTTTTTATTTAAGTTGCATATATCTACCAATAGATGGCGCCAGATAAACTTAAAAAAATGAATGAAAATTATTTATAAAGGACTTTCTGCAATAGAGTGAAAAAAAGTAGGAATTGACTTTAAAATTTTTTTTTTAACAATACTTGTTTATTATCTACATATGTGGCTTAACAATACAATAATTACATATAGTCAGTCTCTTTGTTTTCATTATCGATAAATTTTGTAATAAATAATTCTTCACCAAATTTGTTTTTAATTAGTATAATTTAATAGCAGTAAAAAATTAACGGCTTAAGGCACAAAGATATTTTACTTAAAATAGATTTTAAGATATACAATTGTTTATACTGTTTCTTATATGATATACAATTGCTTATTTAAACTAAGCATTTAAAAACGTCTAAAATTCAAATTCTATACTAGTATACATTTTTATGTAATCCATAGAGTTGTTATGTATAATGAAAAAAAAAAAAATCACTTAAATTCTGATTATAGCAATGCAGTAATCTCCCTTCTTAAAGGCATGCATAAAACTCTTTTAACTTTTCTCTGTAATTGTTACATAATTTTTATATTTTTTTTCCTCTGACAAGCAATTGTAATTGCTAAACCACTGGGCAATCGTAAACCAGCTACGAATTTTTTATCTTAATATTATGAACAAGGTATAAACATCACATGTATATATATATTTAAAGCTATGTTTGATTCTTGCTGTGTTTACAAAAATTAGCAGTTTTTCATTCTTGTATTACATTTTAATAAGGTTTTTATTTTATTATATTGTAATTATGAAATATTGTTTTTTTTTTCTATTTGACTGACTAGAACATTTAGGTTTTTCTTTAAAAATCGTTAGAAAGAGGAATTATATTTTGTAATAATTTTCAAAAAACTAAAATTTCTTTCTTAAAATTAAAATTTAATTTCATTATCGAATATTAATTTGATTCTGCACAACTTTAGCATCCTCACTTCCCGCACACTATGTTTGCCGTGTTTGAAATCTATATCAAAGTTCTGAAAAGAAAAAAAGTTAATTTCTTAGAAAAAATCTTTTCATTTTGAATAAAATTGACTTTGCTTTCACCAGACGATCTTTTCATAATCGATTCGATCTTTTCGAAATTCATAATGTTCAAGAAAGAATATTCTGATAAAGACATGCGTTTAATAGCTAGAAATAAATTAAGATATTATCTTAAACGAAATTTAATGCTATTTTTTTTTTCTTTTTTTTTTTCAATTCCTTTATTAGCTCACACTCTCCCTATATAAATCTTGTTCAAATTTTCAATCGTTCATAAAATACTTTTATTCATCCACTCAAGTTCAAATACATTTGTAGTGGATGACACTTGATGTTAATACAGTTTTTTTTCAAATATTAATTCACTAATTAAATTTAGTTTTTTTAGATTTAAGTTGCATATATCTACCAATAGATGGCGCCAGATAAACTTAAAAATGAATTAAAGTTATTTATAAAGGACTGTCTGCAATATATTGAAAAAAAAAGTAGGAATTGACTTTAAAATTTTTTTTTTTTTAATATTACTTGTAAATTGAAGATTTTGAATTAGAAAAATAATAACATGTGAAATATAACAAAAATTGAAATTAGGATTTAACTTTCATAATTTTTTACTTTCTATTGTTTTCATATGGCGTTATTATTATAATTGCAATTCATGATTTTGTTTCTTATAATTTTATCATATTTTTTTCTCATGCCTATAGTTTTATCCTATTAAATTTCAATGGGCGTTTATCTATACTTATTAAAATTTAACACAAACAGAAAATTCAAAATGTAAAAAAAAGGCTTTAGATTTTCTTCATAGACTGAAAATAAGTAAATAAATAAATAAAGTTAAAAAACATAGCTTTTTTAAATTCATAATATGCAAACACCATATTTTTCTTTTTATTGCATTATATTCTTCTTTTAATATGCAAATTTTATATTCTTCTTTTTATTTTCTTTTTCAGAAAAAAATAATGATAACTTATGGCGTTGTAACAGCTGCCAAACGGGCAGAAGGAATAGAAATAGCAGAATGCAGATTTGATAGCAGAATGAAAAGAACGCCAAAGAAAAGTGAATATGACAGATCTCTGCAATACAAATGTTGAAAATAGTTTGATGTGCGATTCGAAAATTTTTTGCAACATTTAGTTTAAAGTGTCAAAGAGGCTATAGACATTCAGGATGTTCCACAATTGGCAGTTTCTGGGTCCTCTTCGTATCTGCAGGGTAAATTAGAAGGAGGAAATATTGAACTTAATGACTTTTATCAAAACTTCTCACGGTATAGATGTCAAAAATACTCTTGATGAAGTAATAAAACAGGTTTGAATAGCCACGTAAATTTTTCACTGAGGGAGCGCCTTTATAGGAAAAATGTAAGTCCTCGTTGGTATTTTAAACAAATATTCTAAAATTCCATGTTTTATTTATCTCTTCATTGTATTATTTCTCTGATAATCTCGCAAAAAGATATTTAAAAATAAGAAAATATGGAAGTCTGTAGATTGGGAATTTAAGTAGAACAAACGCTGAACTTACAATCAATTCAAGAAATTTTCTCACAGTTAGATGTAAATGATAGAACAAATGAATTGCCCAGTGATATCTTATGGTGCATTATAAGACGACTGTCAACTAACAGTGTTTTGATTCGTTTGTGGAACTCTTCTCATGATTTTTTTTAAAAGGTGGGGGATACCAAAACCAAAATATGAAAAAAATTGCTTTTTGATTTAATTTTCCTTACCGACATGAAATATTTTCAAACACTTAATTTGACTTTACTAGGTAAGGAAAAAATGATAATCAATTTGTCTCAAACTGTATTTAATCAAAGTTAAACTTCAGCTTTTTCGTGTACGATCTTAAGACCAAAATATTTAATAATTTTCTACTTGTAAAAGTAACTATATCAATAGATTAAACTCGGCTGCTCATGTATTTAGAATAATAATTTAAACCCCAAAAAGGTTCGTTCAGGTAAAGCCACAGGGACAAAGAAGAAGTGGACGACCTTCAAGTTGCGATGGATAAACGCAGTTGAAAAATGCCTTACTGTAATAAGAATTGGAGGACTATGAATGCATGCTGCTTCGCTAAAGAAAAAGCCTTGGCCCGGCCACCGCTGTCGTGCTATTCATGATGATGATGAAAGTAACTATAATTAATAAAGAGGAAAAGTTAAAAACGAACGCAAAGAGAAAGATGGAATTTTATTGAAAGTATCATATGGATTTCAAACTAAGTTTAAAGATTTGAAATGTTTAAATCTATCTAGTTTGAACCCATTTACTTGTGATATTACTGAAGATTTCTAATTTCTTGAAATAACACGTGTTGAAAAAAACGGTTGGGGAATTAAGTACAAATGTATTCTTAAAAAAGAACTTTTGGAACAACAATGAAAAAAAAAAAAAAAATAAGTAAACAGTAAAAGGAACAGAAAATTTAAAAATTAATTAAATAACAGTAAAGGCTAATTAGGTAACAGTAAAACACAAATATTAATTAAGAAAAAGAAAATTGAGCTTAAAAGGGACTTTCAGTAATGGTAATGGTACTTCCAAATGAACAACAACCAAACTGAGGCGAAAGTTATTTTTTAACAATGGTAACAGGCTTCAAATTTTTTAAACTTCTATTAAAGGCGAAATATAATTTTAAACTGGTGCATCATTTTTTTATTGTTTTTCACAATATAGTTATTTCAAATTTTTTTTCTATAGATATGCAACAGTTTTCCATATGATATAAATTTAAAAACAGAATATTATATTAAAAATATATGATTATATAATGATGATTTTTAATTTTAAACAAATTATTCTTCCAAAATAAATTTAATTAAGAAAAAAAGATGGCGGACATTTTTAGAATTATATAAATAATTATAAAATGATAAGATTAATCTGCAAAATTATGATATATAATGAAGTATCAAATACGAAATAAGTAATGAAGTCACGAAAATAGACAATTTTTACAAAATATAACAATAATTCAAAATTTATTAAAAACGATGAATTCGTGAGAAGCGAATTTTTTTTTTTTTTTTTCCTTCAAGTGATCTGAGGCTAAAAACTGCGAATGAAATATTCGAGATTTCTCAATGTTTTGTCAAGTAAAAGTGTTCTCTTTATTCACAAGGTCGAATTATGAAAGTCCTAAGTAGTTTTAAAAGGCGTAATAAAGAAAATAAACATCAATGCATTCATCTTTTTTCCTCTAAAAGTTATTTTTGTCATCCAAGTGCTAAATACAGAATTTTAAAGAAAATACATAATCACAATAAATCTAAATCAATTTCGTTTAAATTTATTTGAAAGTGTTATTTTCATTGGGAGAAAACAACTCCCTTTTGTTAAAAGAAAGTGCTTTTAATAAAAAGGTTTAAATACTTGATTAATCAATGATTAAAGTAGAAGATTACATAATTTCAGTATGTTTTGTCAGTGTTATAAATCAACTTTAACTTATCAATTAAGTTCAGTTTTAATTAATGAACTTTTCAACAACTCAATAACGCAGTTATTATAGTAAGATAAAATATAAGGTGTATTTAAAAATAAAAAACAATTAAAATAAAAAATTTAGGACTATGTAAATGAGCAATTAAAAGGAACCAAAAAAGATATTGAAATAAAAAGAATATAGCTACAAAAACTCTGAGTATTTTTATATTTACATAAATAATTCTAAATATTTAGAATATTTCTAAACGCAAATTAAAAAACAATTCTTATTCTCTTTTCACTCAAGTGTTATTTTTTAAAAAATTTGAAATAAAAATGACGTGGGTTTGAAATTTTTGTGAATAAATAAAAATTATTTAATGTTTGTAAATAAATTCAATTCTGGTATCAGTAACTGTATGGATGGCAACGCGGATGATTTTGTGTACGAAGAGGGGCAAAACGTCTAATACCAGAAGAATTGTAAGTGATGATAATATGTATCCAGGCATCCCAATGCGTGAAAAATAAATTTGGTGAACTATTTTGAAACTCGTTCTGACACGGACTTTGAAGGGATTTCAATGGTTTTTTTTCCTTTTTGCATAATAGTTGCATTCAAGACACCCAAAATAAGTTAAATTAAAGTAATTTTCAATTTCCATTGTTGTGTTTATATGGTAATTGTTTATGGTATTTATTACTATTTTTGGTGTACGTTTTGGTACGTTTCTGTAAGACAGGCGCAACTTTGCTAACATCAAATTTTTTCACTTTGGCTTCGAGGTAACAAATCAGCAATATGAACAATTTCCAAAATAAAACAATTCATTTTTATATAAGTTTTTGAACTCATTTTATCAACTCGTTTCATTTAAAATTATTATTTTTTTCATAAACTTAAGACATATGAACTAAAAAGAAATAAAAACGTGCTATATTTAGCAATATTTGGCGATTTATCTCTTGTTCTCGGTTAACGGACAAGTACTATGTTTTTGCAAGATTAGCGGGACCGTATACGAGTCGATCTCCGTTATTTAGCTTTCGAAAAAGTTCTCAAAATTCTGACTTATGCACGGAAATATATGGTAATTACTATTAATATAAATATTTGAGGAATGAATGTCTAATTTCTTGTTTAGTATCTGAGTTCAAGAGTACTTGAGCATGCTTCATATTCATAACTGTTTATAAAATACTTTCATTATATATATTTGAATATTTGTCAATAATGTTTTTACAGGATGAATTCATTGGAATCAACGTTTTTATCAAGCTCTGTATCTGTCACTATATCCATCATACTTTAATGTAAAATATTTTCATTATATTTACTTGAATATTTGACTAATAAATTTTGCAGAGTATATATTCATTGGAATCAACATATTTCTCAAACTCTGTATCTGTCATCA
>BPLR01014306.1:0-97381 GCA_021605095.1 Caerostris extrusa | reverse complement strand
GTTGCCGGTTTTTTTTTATTATTATTATTTATTTAGTGATGGACCCTCTCCCTCTTCTGAGATAAGTCCCCCCCTCATTAGTTACGCGAACAGTGAATCTCCCCTACCCTCCTCCCTCCTCTCATAGCCAATTCTGGCAAGATACCGCTAAAGTAGCTCAATGTCAGGTCAGTGGGATGACTCACCATCCGTCCACCGGGGAGGCGGTTTATAGTTAAGGGTTGCGGTTTCTATTCCGTTCATTTTGGCGAACATCTTCTTTGCATCGCCAATCTGATAATATGTAATGTGCTCAACTTTATATCTTTACTTACTTCCAATAAGTTGGGAAAAAGGTGACACTTTTTTACAATTCCTTCTATTAGCTCACACTCTTCCCCATATATCTTGTTCAAATTTTTCAATCGTTCATAAAATACGTTCTTATATCCACTCAACTTCAAATACATTTTTTTGAACTTGCAGTGGAGGACAATAGATGTTAATACAGTTTTTCAAATATTAATTCAGTAATTAAATTAAATTAATTAATTTTTAGTTTTTAGATTTTAGTTGCATATATTTACCCATAGAAGGTGCCAGATAAAACTTAAAAAAATGAATGAAAATTATTTATAAAAGACTTTCTGCATTAGAGTTAAAAAAAAAAGAAAAGTAGGAATTGATTTTAAAATTTTTTTTTTTATATTACTTGTTTTAATGCCAGACATCTTCATCAAAATGATTCCTTCCACAATTACTTCATACATTTCTCTCTAAGAGAAAAAAATATCTTCCTATATATTTGTCATGTAACATATTTTAATGGAGCTGATGAATTTAACGTTTAATTATACAGAATATTTTCAAAAATATCTGGCAAAATGTAAAGCCAGAACAGGAATTGAAATAGCAGATTTAGTAGAGGAATTGGGGGTTGATTCCATGTTGAGACAATAGAGGCCTTTGTGATCGATAGGTAAAAGCATTTTGTTGGAGTATCATTCCCTGCACAGATACTAATCAGAGCTTGCTGAGCTTAAAGAATGTTTTTTTTCTCTTTCTAATGCAGCTGACAAATAGACCGTGATCTTTTTATGTCTGCACCGACGTTACTCACTTTGCACTACCCAGGGGGCAATAACTTGAAGATAAGCCACGGACGCGGAGTAACAATGCCCCCCGCAACGCTCTCTACGATCCTAATGGGACAGGGACCTACGGGTTAAAGTGGATTCCGAACCATTACAAACACCCACGGCAACGGCGGAACGCTTAAAGAATGTACAGGGAGCAAATCGGGAAAGCAGCCGCCGTATCGCCAAACATTCGAACCCGTACTGCCTTTCCACATTCCCATACTAAATCTGCTGATTCCGGTTATTCCTAACTGCCTTTGCATTTTTGCCAGAAATTATTGAAACACCCTGTGTATTTTTTCTGTGCAAGGTCCTACTTCATGATCACTGTTTTCTGGTGAGGCATTTAAGGAGAGTTAAAGGCCTCAAAGTCTACCTCCTCGCTACTATTTATTAGACAAATAAAATGCGTAGTATTATTGTATCAAAATATTTATATGAAATTATTACAATTATGAAACTAGATATGCGCATTGGATATACGATGAAATTAGGGGACCCAATATGATATTGGGTATACGAAATTAGGGACCAATTATGAAATTGGGTATACGAAATTGGGAAAGGATTATGAAATTGATATACGAAATTGGGGAGGAATTATGAAACTGGTTATATGGAATTTGGAACAAATTATGAAATTGAGCATTGCATGAAATTAGGAACCAATTATAAAATTGGCTATTGATGCAAAAACGCTGAATCACACCCGTATCAGTATCAGCTGATCACACCGTAATCACACCCGTATCCGTATCTGATCAAAAAGAAAACTTCATCTTTTGTAAAAATAATGAAACAAAATAAAAGTTTGAAATGGGTTCCTTTTTTTTCACTTATATGATGCCACATAAATAGTAGATAGTATGCATATGTTATCACTGGGACAGAAGTCAAGTAGCAAGACCCATTCGGGCCTGGTTCTGATAATGGTGCTTTTTGAAATCCACTCATCATGATGACAATGTGGCTGATTCAAGCACAGGGCTCCAGAATGACCACTATTGTTTAATAACTGCATTTCGAGACCCTGATAACGCTTCTAAAACTGAGATGAGATTCAAAGCCTCAACTGAGGTTGGACTTTGAAGCAACCGTGCTTTGAAAGCAACTGCGATTACGTCTCGCTTCTGGCAACGGGTGTACATGTGATGGAGTTCCTATGTGGTTTTAAGAACCACGAAAACCTCCACATCTATCCACCAAATGTCAGCACAAAATGGAGTTGGTGAAATTGTAGAGTAGTAATAAAAAAAGAAAAATCAAAGAATTTAGGAAAAACATCTCTTGCTTGAGAACAGTTAAAGCAAGAGATCTTAAAAGCTAAAGCTATCGCTACAATTAGGAGTCCGTTGACGATGCCCCTCCCCCCCAAAAAAATAATAATAATTAAAAGTTAACATTAAAAATTTAGGAGAAATTAAGAAATAAATGAGTTACAAACAAAATTACATAAAATGAAAATATAACAAGATCACAAAATACAGCAAAGCAATGGTTACAATGTTTACCGAAGCACGAGTCCCGCATGTGTCAAACAGAACGAATTTAAAGTGACCCTTCATCGAAACATAACTCACGTTTTGGATCCATTTGCTGGGGTTTCGAACCAGGCTACAAACACAAATGCGGAGCGGTTACTCCTAAAAGTCTTCTTGGAAGGTAATGTCCTTTCACCATCACCAATCGATTGAGTGATCGGGAAACCGACGTTCCACCCTGCCATTTCCGACTGGTAAAAGACTACTTAGTCCTAGGTACGAGGGGTGAGGTGTGGTGCAAAAAGGGCAATGCTAAACAGGTACAGCCTTAATGTGAAACTATATGCTATTGCACATTATATTGTATCGTGTTTTTATAAATTTTTATAATAATATTGTTGTGTTTCAAGTGTGAATGAGTTGTGATTGAAACGGAACTTCTTCTTTGATTATAAAACACGTTTATTAATGCAACACAAGAAAGAGATGATGAGGCTACATACAGATGAATAAATCCCTGTACATGATTTGCTTATGTAATACGTACATCTTATTGATGAGAAAAATTATCTTAAAATTCTGCATTCTGTGTTATTACCACTTATTTGGAATACGAACCAAAACCTTTTTTTCTTTTTAGTTGCCATGTTTCAAAGTGAAATACAATACTAGAAGATAAAGTGATACAGGAAATAAAAAACTTATTAGGAGTGGCAACAAATATAGTTCATTAAAACAGATACATATTTTTAACAATGTTTATTATAAAGGCTTTGCAAATCATTTATTTGCTCAAGTGGGATGCAATGTCAGAATAGTCCTCGTATGCGTCCCGTGCTTTTGCACAAGATGGTTCATCAGAACAGTGGATGTACTAAACAAGAATTTAACTCTACAATCCTCCATAATACCCATGGATTACAAAGATATGCCTAAACTGAAATGTTAGCTTTCGTTGAGGATTTTTGAAACTCATTGTATCACAGTTGATGCAAATGAAGAATTGCCCCCTGTACAAAGTATGTGAATGTCGCGTCCATGCCTACCCCATTCCTCCCTGGTATCGTAGCAACGCAACCAGATAAATGAAGCATTCCTTTCTACGCGTCAACTGCAGGGAATGCAGGACTCGAGAACAGTGCTTAAATCTGCTTAATTAGAATGACGAAATGAAATGAAAACTGGCAACTGGCGTACCGCTTACGACAGGGATGGGCAAACTACGGCCCGCGGGCCAACTCCGGTCCACCGGAAGGTTCTATCCGGCCCGCGGGCCAACTCTGGTCCACCGGAAGGTTCTATGCGGCTCGCGGATAGAATTTTAATTTGCCGGTCAGAGGCAAATGAAAAGAAATATGTATTTATGTATTATACATCCATCTCCTTTTCTACTTTGATTAAATATTATTTTAATTTATTAAAAAATTATTATTTTTAATATTATTATTTTAATCTCATTTCCGGAGGTTAAATTCAATACCCTCAGTAAATGAAGAGCAGCTTAAGAATTATGAAGATGGCTTGAAAAAACTGCATTTTGAATTTGAACGCAGATTTCAAGATTTCAGTGCCATTCAAACATTGGATATTTTTACCATACCTTTCAACGTAAATTGTGAAGCAGTCAGGTCAGATTTGCAGGTTGAATTAACTGAGCTGCAATCTATCAATCATCTCAAGCAGTTGTTTCTAAATAAGCCATACAAATCATTATAGAAAGTAAGTTTCCGAATTCAATATCTCACGCCCAGAAAATCAGTGCTATGTTTGCTTCATCTTATATATGTGAACAAGTGTTTTCAACTATGAACCTTAGAAAGAATTATTTCAGAAGTAGACTGACAGATGAGCATTGAGCCTCCTTCCTTAGAATCAGTCCATCTCACTTCGAAACTCAATAAAAGAAACTTTTAAAAATGAAATCGAAATTACATTCATCTCATTAACATATTTAAATTGTAATACTTGTATATCGTTTTTAAAATTTTAACAAAATTTATTTTGGCCCGCCAAACTTTTTTTTTTTCGATTTTTGGCCCGCGACCGAAAAAAAGTTTGCCCATCCCTGTCTTACGGAGTACCCATGGGGATAGACCCCTTAACCCTCTCATCTTAATTCATTATAAATTTACAATTTTAATGAATTAAAAATATTAGTATTAGAATAGAAGATAAAGTTTCAAAAATTAAATATATGGTACTCGTAAAAATTAAAAAAATACTAAAAATAAATAAAAGTAATAATAAAAATAAAAAGTTAAAACTAAAGTTAAATGAATTTAAGTTAAATGTTCTTTACAATTAGGGGAAAGAAGAATTATTTTTCTTTCAAGATTTTGAAGAGCACGACTCTCAAGCATTTCAAAACATCACATGTATCCTTATCAGCAACTTTTGCAACCATTCATTACATGCAATTTTCATACGTTTTTTTTTTAATCAATTTCCCCAGTTTCATTCCACGTCGGTTGTTTTAAGTCAAAAAAAAATTTTAAAGTCAATTCCTACTTTTTTTCCCTCTATTGCAGAAAGTCCTTTATAAAAAATTTCCATTCATTTTTTAAGTTTGTCTGGCGCCATCTATTGGTAGATATAGGCAACTTTTTTTTTTCCTAATGCAGCTGGCAAGCGAGACCGTCATCTTTTTATGCCATAAGGGCTGCACCGACGTTACTCACTTTGCCGAAGTTACTTCCTTGAAGATAAGCTTACGGACTAGGAGTAACAATGCCCCCGCAACGCTCTACGATCCTATTAGGACCGGGACCTACGGTTTAAGTTTTTTCCGAACCCCTACAAACACCCATGGCACCGCCGAGATACGAACCCGATACTGTGGTACTGAGCGCCAGAGCGCTAGCCACTAGGCCGTCAGGCCCCCAGATACGTGCAACTTAAATCTAAAAAAAAAAATTAATGAATGAAATTTAATGAATTAATTAATATTTGAAAAAAAAACAGTACTAACATGCAGTGTCATCCACTACAAGTTATAAAAAAATGCATTTGTACTCGAGTGGATGAATCAAAAGTATTTTATGAACGATTGAAAATGTGAACAAGATATATAGAGGGAGAGTGTGAGCAAATAGAAGGAATAGAATAATTACCACCCTGATATCCCATTTATGATCTTGGAAACTGATGAATTCGAACCTTTCATTTGAGATTATTTTAAAAATTCCTTATTATGTTGGGAATTACACTTTATAAATGGATATCATATCAAATTCCCAAAAAAACAAAAAAGAAAAAAAAAGAATATTTATGAAAGTACTGCTAAAGGGAATCTTGGGAAAATGATAGATTCATGAAATAAATCTGAGGATTTTCTTTCGATAAATAGAAAAAGATTCGACGAGGGGAATTCTATTTTTCATTGTTTGTTTTATTTTAGCAAAATTAATTTTTGTTTCTTCCTTCTTGGTTTCAAGTTATAAAAACAGAAAACAAACTAAGGCATTGAGAAATGTCAGGCAATCTTTTATATTTATATGGTTTATGTATCTTAAACATATCTGGATTCAGGTAAACATTTCCTAAATTAAAACCATTTCTCATTTCGGATTGTTTTCGTCCTTCTAGTTTGATAATTTTCTTTCCCGTGCACTTTGAATATTATGTTGCAACTTTAAAAAAAATGTTCTTGAGTTTGTACAACACGGGAAAAAGTTATTTCATTTTAAATTTCTTAATATTTATAATTTTAAGTACTTTTTTTTTCTGTTAGTTACAATCGTTTGTTTGGATTGTAATTCTTTGGAATATTACTGTTTTAGTTTAAAAGTAGTAAGAGCAAAATGAAAATGTTTAAAAAAACAAAACATGGATGAATACTATTTGTAACATAGGCCCTCAATCAACAAATTGGAGTTGCAAAATTGTTAAGCTCAAGAGAGATATCAACTTTAAAATAGTAAAAGAGAATGCTTGGTATTTATCGTCACTATAAGACAAAATTGTCTAAATATAAAAATAATACATAAGTTATAATATAAACAAAATAACTACCAACATTCCACTTAAAAGTATCAAAATGCCTTAAACTTACTTTTTATCACGACTCTAGTTTACAATTTCCATCAATTCTCTACACCAGGGATGGGCAAACTAGCCCGTGGGCCAACCCGGCCTATCGGAAGGTTCTATCCTGCCCGGATAGAATTTTAATTTGCCGGTCGGAGGCAAATTAAAAGAAATATATATTTATATATCATATATCCATCTTCTTTTCAATTTTGATTAAATATTTTTTTTCTTCCTTTTTTTCAAAGGACTGATGATCTTTTTACTTTCTCTATTTTTGTTCTACAAAACATAATCGGTTTAATCGGTATAGTGTTAAAAGATGAAGTTCTTTGTTAGTTATTGTGAGCTCAGATTTACAGGTTGAATTAATTGAGTTGCAATCTAACAATCATCTCAAGCAGTTGTTTCTAAATAGGCCAAAGTTAAGAGTTTTACAAATCATTGTCGAAAGTAAGTATCCCAAATCTAATATCTCACACCCAGAAAATCAGTGCTACGTTTGCTTCATCTTATATATGTGAACAAGTGTTTTCAACTATGAATTATTTCAGAAGTAGACTGACAGATGAGCATTTAGCCTCGTTCCTTAGAATCAGTCCATCTCACTTCGAACTTCACTATAAGGAACTTTTAGAAATGAAATCGCAATTTCATTCATTTAATTAACATATTTAAATTATGATACTTGTATATTGTTTTTAAAATTTTAGAAAAATTTATCTTGGGCAGCCAAACTTTTTTTTTTTTTTTTCGATTTTTTTGGCTCATGACCGAAAAAGTTTGCCCATCCCTGCTCTACACTGTGAGTGCTTTCTCTCTCATTTCTTCTAATTTCCAAACCTCCATTCTATTTTCGTACGCTGCTAATTAAGAGGAATTTCCGCAGCGAGGAATAAATCGTTAAACTCTTTACTCGTATACAAATTATGGATTGTAATCGGTCAAACAATAGGTCACTTAATGGTCAAATTATTAACAATCAAGAGGTAACGATCACTGTTCTTGCTTTATAGAACGCTGCACTGCCAAATCGTTTTTCTTTAATCCTATTCCTTACTGACTCTAAACGGAAGATTATTATGTCTATTTCATGTTATCAGAATAAGTCACTAGATACGTCTTTGACTTGGATCCAGTCATCTAGCGAGCATAAATAATATAGCTTATAACAACCTGTTTTTATGTATTCCCTTTGATAAAGCTGTCGTCAGAATATTATAATTATTTTTATTTATACTTATATAAGTATTTCTTTTGGTTTTGGAAAACACTTTCTATACCCTGTAATTTTATATGGTGTATAATTTTTCTTTTTATCTGCCAATGCAGTTCTAGCCATTAAACTTTTTGTATGTATGATCTTATGGTCTTATTTCCAGTTCAGCTTCATTGTCAATTCTCCCTTGGCTCTTGTATTGTTGTATTATGTTCTTTAGCATACAATATATATGTATGTGTGTGTTTATGTATTCATGTATGCATGCACGTATATGTGCGTGTGTACTCAGATTGTTTATAGCAATTCCACTATTTCTTAAAACTAAACCAGGAAAACGCCGACCCAATCAACACATCCAAGTGCAATAATAAAATTGTAAAAAAACAAGTAATATATAAAAAAAAAAAATTTTAAGTCAATTCCTACTTTTTTTTTCACTCTATTGTAGAATTTCCTTTATAAATAATTTTCATTGATTTTTTTAAGTTTATCTGGCGCCATCTATGGGTAGATATATGCAACTTAAATCTAAAAATAAACTAAATTTAATTAATTAACTTTAATTACTAAATTAATATTTGAAAAACTGTATTCACATTCAGTGCCATCCACTACAAGTTCAAAAAAAAAAATGTATTTGAGCTTGAGTGGATGAAGATTGAATATAACAAGATATATATAGGAGAGTGTGAGCTAATAGAAGGAATTGAAAGACAGTGTTTCATTAAAACGCCAGAGATTTAGCAAAATGTAATTGGGCCAAAGTGGAAGTAACCATAAGTTTGCACACTTGCACACATTTCATTTATGGTTTCAGGAAGGGCGGAACTGAGCACTCTGGCACTCGGTCCCACAGGTTTGGGGTTCGAATCCCAGCGGTTCCATGGATACTTGTAGCGGTTTGAAATCCACTTTGCCGTAGGCCCCGGCCTCATATAACCGTAGAGCGTCACAGAGCCCAATCAGACTTCTCACCCACATCCTTCAAACTGTATAAGGACAACTCAGCTCTAGACACAGTGATGTGGTGTGATGTATTAGTAGAAGTAGTAGCAAATAGATCTCATAGCAGGGATTGAGGACGCTGTGTTTTGACATCACAGCACATGCGAGTGTCTTTAAGCGTGTCCGACAATCGTTTTCCATCCCCGTGGAAAGACGTGTTTGCTGTTGTTTCTTATCCCACTTGGCAGACATCTAGGCCAAGTCCACGAGCCTATACGCACTCATGATTGAAGGGGAAGACGATGGAGCAACCGTAGGTAGAAGTCTGACTTTGGTTCCGTGACGCTCTTACAGTCATAGGAGACCGGCACCTACGGCTTAAAGTGGATTCCGAAAACCGCTGCAAACATCCATGGCACCGCAGGTCTCGAACCCGAAACCTGTGGCACCGAGCGCCAGAGCGCTAGACACTTGGCCATTCAGGCCCAATCGCAGCGGTAAAAAGAATGGAAAGACGCTCGCAACTGTAACTTAGAACTCCTGTAACCCTATCATGTTGTCATGTTTATAATCCTATCATTCAT
Organism: Caerostris extrusa; assembly: GCA_021605095.1. Lineage (NCBI taxonomy): Eukaryota > Metazoa > Arthropoda > Arachnida > Araneae > Araneidae > Caerostris > Caerostris extrusa. Next base: position 88,005 of record BPLR01014306.1, on the reverse strand, counting down.
TATAATTATATCATATTGTAAAATAAAAGTTTTTCTACTTATTATTGTACTTTTTTATATTATTACTGTAGTTTTGTAAACCACAGGTTATATTGTAATCTTGCTGTCAAATATATGTTTTTTGTACTATTGTATTTTTGTACATTTTGTAATTATCGCACTTTTGTTTTACTACAGGCAACGTTATAATTATACAGGCAAATACAAGATTTTTTTTTTTTTAATATTAATGGGGGGGGTTTTTTTTGTAACTATTATATTTTATTTTGTATGTCGCGGGTTGCCAAATAAATGGGGTTTTTCTTTGTACATAATGTTGCATTTTTTGTATTCCTTTTGTTATTGATGTTTACTTTATATTTTATACCACAGGCTAAATTGTAACCAGGTTATCAAATATATGTTTTTTGGTACTTATTATTATTGGGTTTTTTTGTAATTATTGTACTATAGGTTACGTTGTAATCATATTTTCAAATAAAAGCTTTTGTAATGTTATTGAGTTTTTTTTTTTTTTTTATAATTATTTCGTAATTATTATATTTCGTTTTGTGCATCCAGATTGTCAAATAAATGTTTTTTTAAACTTATTATTGTTTTTTTTTTTTTTTTTGCTGTGAATGTACTTTTTTATTCAATTCCTTCTATTAGCTCACACTCTCCCGATATATATCCTGTTCAAATTTTGAATCGTTCATAAAATACTTTTATTCAACCACTCGATTTCAAATACATTTTTTTTTTTTTTGAACTTGTAGGGGATGACACTGGATGTTAATACAATTTTTTTCAAATATTTATTCAGTAATTAAATTTAATTCATTAATTTTAGTTTTTTTTTTAGATTTAAGTTGCATGTATCCACCAATAGATGGCACCAGAAAAACTTAAAGAACTGAATGAAAATTATTTATAAAGGACTTTCGGCAATAGAGCGAAAAAAATAGAATTGACTTAAATTTTTTTTTTTTTTTATATTACTTGTTTTGTACTTGTTTGTCGTACTTTTTGTAGCTCTCGCTCGAAGTTTCATTCTGCATAAATATTTTGCTATATTTAAGGATTAAAAGGGTTTTCGATATCTTGTTCATTTTTGTTCCTCTTAATATCAGCTATCACCCTTCTGAGTTTGTCACCACCAAATAGCAGTGATGGTTAGAGATATTCTAAAAAAATGTGAAGGTAATGTTGAGTTGAATTTGGGTTGAAAATGAAAAGTTGAAAATATTTAAACTTCCTGAAAATAGTTGAAACCAGTTTCCTCTGAGTTAAACAGTCGTTTGAAAGTAGGGCGTTGGTTAAAGAAAACAAAAATTATAATAAAGAAAGTGCTGAAATCTGCTCTGCAAATTTCTACTTATCATGTGAACATTCGAGAACGGATGAATAAACCTCAGGAATAGGCCAATGTTTAATAATTCACGATATAAGAAGCAATTGATTGGAATACTACAAGAATGCCCAGGTTTAAATAGCCACATGAATATAACAATGTTGAATACACAAGAACTTCATGAAGTATAATTTATTCAAGAATCTCTAAAAGAATATACAAAAGTAAGATAAATGTAATCGTAAATTAAGAATGAAGTATTCCCGATTCTACAAGAAACATTATTGCATTCAATAGCCAAAAGAATATATCAAAGTGCGAAAATTCTAGGCTTACATGAAGAAAAAGTATTCCAAATACAATAAGAGGCATTATACAGCTTAATAGGCACCGAAAATGTCAAAAGTCATAAATATGAAACTTCAAAAAGAAGGAATTAATCAAAGCACTACGAATATTTATAACCATTGAAAATACAAATGTTTAAAATCCCAAGCCAAAACTTGAAAAGTGATTCAAAACCATACTGCAAAACACTTCAATCAAAAGCCAAATTCTTCAGAAAATTCCTGAGGATTAACGTTATTCATGGATCATTTCAAGAGTTAAGGGGTCCAAACTATCATTTTCCGCCAAAATTTGAAATGGAGTTTTATTTGCTTGGCCTTCATTTTCGGATAACTAATATAACCTAACCAGGACAACATCTCGTACACACATGATAAAAAAGAATAAGAAGATTGAATAGACTCCTCAATTCACGAAGTCATTTATAGTTTATTACACACAACTGAACTGCTAAGCATTTTTTTTTTCTTTCTAATGCAGCTGGCAAACACTTAGACAGTTTTGTCTTGGATGCCTTAAGGTAAGCGCTGCACAGACGTTGCTCACTTTGCATTACCCAGGGGGCGCGTGTAACTTGAAGATAAGCCACGGACACGGAGTAACAATGCTTCCGCAACGCTCTACCATCCTATTAGACCGGGATCTACGGTTTAAAATGGATTCCGAACCACTACAAACATCCATGGCACCGTCGGGACTCGAACCCGAAACCTGCAGTACCGAGCCCCAGAGCGCTGGCCACTCGTCTATTCAGGCCCCGAACTGATAAGCATAATGAATCACGTTTTGATGCCTGTTATAGTTACCACAACATAGCAACTCATTTTCCATGAATCTTAAAAAAAAAAACAATGTGATTTAAAAACTGACGTGCACTACTTCAAAATATTAAAAACATAACACATTTTCCTTACTTTTATTAATTTTTTCAAATAATTGAGATATTTATAATATGGAAACAAATTAAAATGAAAGGATTTCGGCAACATATATGCAATTACAGAATTTCTGAAGAATTTATAACTCTTAAAAAGCACATAAGCACGTACAAAAAATGTGATTATTCGACATTTTTATTGAAAATACTATTTTAAATAATAAATGTCTGTCATTAGGATCAAAATTCTAGTTGTTCTTTTCTTTTTACGAGACATTTTTTGTGAGCATTAAGTACTAAAGTTATTCATCCATTAGCAGGGCCGGATTTAGATGAAAAGAGGCCCTAGGCTATTCCACTTATGAGGCCCTTTTCACCTTCCTTTTTTAAGTTTGTAAATTACTTATTATGTTTGTTTGTCCAATTTCTCCTTTGATTCAGTGTTTTAGTGTTTACTGTTTTTAGAATAGTGACATTTTAATTTTGCTAACAATTTGAATGATCCCCCTTGATCTTGAGGCCCTAGGCTGAAGCCTAGTTAGCATATAGGAAAATCCGGCCCTGTCCATTAGATTAAGTGGGATGAATGATTCACGATTTTTGATCATAAAGTTAAAAGGATTTGAGATAACTTTGTGATAGAAAATTTAATTGAACTGGGTTTTTTTTAATTCCTTCTATTAGCTCACACTCTCCCTATATATATCTTGTTCAAATTTTCAAACGTTCATAAAATACTTTTATTCATCCACTGAATTCAAATACATTTTTTTTTTTGAACTTGTAGGGGATGACACTGGATATTAATACAGTTTTTTCAAATATTAATTCATTCATTAAATTTAATGAGTTAATTTTTAGTTTTTTTTAGATTTAAGTTGCATATATCTACTAATAGATGGCGCCAGATAAACTTTAAAAAAAGGAATGAAAATTATTTATAAAGGACTTTCTGCAGTAGAGTGAAAAGAAAGTAGGAATTGATTTTTAAAAAAAAAAAAATTTTTTATATTACTTGTTAAGAATAAAGAGAATAATTTACCATTATAAAATTAATAGTTGATTAGTGAGTTAATTTTTTTAAAGTTTTCTAACTTTACTATGTTTGAATATATAATCCTCTGCTTCTAGATTCAATATTTTGTGCGGTATTTTGCCATTTTTCAAAAAGATGGTTTATATTTCTTTTGCTACGTTTATATATATATTTTTCTGTATGTGTGTTTGTCACTAAACTTCTCCTAAACGGCTGGACCGATTCTGATGAATTTTTTTGTGTGCGTTTGACAAAACATGGAGAATTTTTTATGCTATCCCCTTTGTTGTAAGTCGCTACCAGATGGTGCTGTAATACGAGTATGTCAATTTCTACCCGTTCAACTAATCGCTATGAAAAATTGGTAATAATATGTAAGTGGGAAATAGGTTCGCGCTATCCACTTTATTGCTACTTTCCACCAGAGGGTGCTACAGCATTTCGTCTTATGTACCGTTCAAACGATAACCATGAAAATTAGTATGCACATTTATTGGAACATGAAGAATATAGTCGCAATATGTAATTTGCTACAAAGCTTTTTTTTTTTTTTTTTTTTTGACAGGAGAATGTCTGCTGGGTTCTGCTAGTATATATATATATATATATATATTGTATTGGTCTTAGAGGAAACTAACACTTCAACGGAAATTTAATAAATGCTATTTTTGTCTATTACTTTTCTAAATTGTATTATCCTCAAATTTTCGTCAATTTCAGAAAAGATAAAATTAAATTAAAAAATAAATAAAATATTTAATATTAATAATAACATCACTTTTGGGGGATAGTGGAAAGGAATTAAAATTAAGTTTTTTAACATTTCAGAAAATAACATTCAATCTTATTAAAAAATTTACCGAATTAAATGAAATGTTCCTTTTGTTATCAAAAGGCATTGTGAGGTTTTTACTTAAAGGAAGGTAGAGTGCCATGAATAAGTTTAGTACTCGTATGTATGTCTTATAATAGAATTTCAAAAACGTTATGTAACATTACGTATTCATAAAAGTTTTCTTCCAAAATTAAATTTAATTTAAATAACTTCATTACAGTATAGCATCAAATCTTAAAATATCTTTTTAAATCAAGTCTGTTTTAATGCCAACTTCTTCGATTTTTAAAAACATTATGCTTATATTGCTTGATATGAATATGCACTCTGTTGACGCGAATTTTTTAATAAAATGGATGGTCATTTCTACAGGGAGGTAATAGTGTGTATTTGTCTTTGCGTCCCTCCACTACTAGCAAGCATTAAAAACTACAGAAAATTGCCAAAGATATTACGGAAAAAGTCTCACTTAAAAATTAGCATATCAGGATTATGTAAAATGGTGCGTCTACCGTATGATCTACATTATCTACAGGAATTCAAACAGCGTATTGCTATGGCTGTTAAATCCATAAGTCCGAAGATGCTCAGCATGAAATCAAGTTTCTCTTGAGGTATCCCAAACAACCAATATATTTCACGTAAAAATTTATTAAATTTTGTATTTAAACTTTTGCGTTTCTAGTTTTTATTTTATTTTACATGATTATATAATGTGTTCAGCTGATGGTAAACATCGTATTTTATTTTTCCACTGCTGCATGAGTTTATTAAATGTAGACAAAAAAACTCGAATTATGCACGTAATAATTTTATAAATTCACTTGATTGTGTTCCAAAATTTTCAGTTATTTCGAAAATTGGATAGTACCCATTTGAAAATTTCGCGTTACCTGTTCGAAAATCTATCTTTTCTAAAACTTTTTATTTCGTTAGACAGGAAACGAACGAGAAAAAATCCTCCGAAATGCATAAAAGTTTGCTCGAATTGATAGAGGAGAATATCGCTGAGAGTACATAAAAATTCCCACTGGATCCGTTTTCGAGAAAAAAAAAAAGTTGCATGCCACATTTGAGAGATGAAAATGTTTAGTAGAAACAATTGTGGTAATTGAATATTGCATAGTGTTTACTAATAAGAGAGCTCATAATGATTATACAGCAAGTGCAGTGGCCGAACTCTACCGGGTCCAACGGCTTTGTACCCAAAAAAAAGAAGGCAGCATGCAGACATGTGTTATTCTTAGTAACTGAATTCAATATACAAATTCCTTTAGAGGTGTCCATAGGAAAAAGTCCAAAGACGTCAGATTTGACAATCGTGGCAGCAACAACACAAGTTACTTTGCCATTCCATCTACGGACGTCTGGCGTTGCGGAGATGACGAGAAGTTTACTCTTTGACAGCTTGTAATATTTACTAACCTCTACACTGACTTTTCCTTTTCTACCCACCCCGCCCCATATCTAGGGCTCTGTCGCCCCTACCAGTTATAAAGGATTGGGAGGAACATCGGTGGACCTCATGTACGCTACGAACAACCCCCCCCGATTTATGTTGAGAGGAGGTCAATGCCTTCTTTTGGTGGTAACAGCCCCACGTGTCGTATGGCAGAAAACTCGGAAAACTTTCACCAGACAGTCTGACAATCGATGTGAGATGCTTTACTCACAATCTCCCTCCAATATCCTCGTTTCTGAAAACAGTGATTACAACATCGCCGCCAGAGGATTCGAAACTCGGCCCTCCAGCACGCTTGCTGACCATGAATCAGGTTCTCTACATTAACTGCAGATAGAATAGATTTCGTATTATTCATGAACGGAATATTCTATTATTATGCAAATATTGCGGATAGTTACAAGCTCAATGATGTTTAACTTTTTTTCTTTTAAACCAACGGTTCTCAAAATTTTTGAAGTCAGAGCGAATTTAAAAACCTTCAAATAACTGTAGGCGCACTGTGTACATATTTTTGACAAATAACCAGATATTTATATCTAATAAGACCCTCAGATATTTATATCTAGATGGTCAACTCCTCAGACTACGACTTACAGACGACAGAATCTAACAAACTACAAAGGAAATATTTTTAATATTTAAATTCACATAGACGCTAGTACTCTTAATAGTCAACCGTGGAAGTTACCATTCCTACTTTATCAACCTTCTTTGGTGTATTATTGCTGTTTGGCGACACTCTACTATATATGAAGAAAGAAGGAAAAAAAGCAACTAGAAATGTTAGTTGTTTGTAATGAAAGCTCTCTTTGAGTGAGAAAACAGGCAAGAAACAGAGTAACTATATTTATTTTTTTATATCCAGGGTACATATTTCTCAGGAATCATTTCAAAGGATGCACCGTGCTCCCTGGTGCATCCTTTGAAAACCACTGCTTTAAAGAGTTCTCGCGAATCTACAAATAGTTAAAATTTATATACAAGTAAAATTTCATTTTAATCTGAAGATGTTAATATTCAGCATCTAATAAAATTTTATGAGTGTTATCGCACAGCAAAAAAAAAAAAAAAAAAAAACAATTTTCAAAAATTCAATTTCAAGTTTTGAATGCGAGAGTTCAAGTATCCCAATAGCTCGTAATGACGCAGTTGTATCTCGACTTCTCATGACTCCAGAAACAAAATCAAAACCTCTTTCGAAAGCTGAAAGTCTGATGCTTAAAAACTAACTATTAACTAAAAAAATTTTTTTCACCAAAATTTTAATTTGAACTGGGGATCGGTTGTCTTAATCCTTGATTTAACTGATTTCTATTTTGATGTTTTTATTAATTATATTTCTGTTTCTGTTAAATATATTTCAATTTTTCAATTCCTTCTATTAGCTGACACTCTCCTATACATATATATCTTGTTCAAATTTTCAATCGTTCATAAAATACTTTTGTTTCATCCACACCAGTTGAAATACATTTTTTTTTTTTTAACTTGTAGTGGATGACACTTTGATGTTAATACAGTTGTTTCAAATGTTAATTCAGTAATTAAATTTAATTCATTAATTTTAGTTTTTTTAGATTTAATTTGCATGTATCTACCCACAGATGGCGCCAGATAAACTTAAAAGAAGAAATGAAAATTATTCATAAAGGACTTTCTGCAATAAAATGAAAAAAATGTAGGAATTGACTTAATTTTTTTTTTTTTTATATATTGCTTGTTTTCTAAATTAAAACGATTGGAAATATGAAATATTTACATCCAAGCTAAAAATAATTCTTATATTTTCGGACAACGTTCCCTGCTCCTTATTTTGAAGCATAGGACGCCATCTTGGAAAAAACAACATCATGCCATTATTCCACCACAAACATTTACAAATCCATTCTAAACAAGGTATTCGCTCCTTCTTCTGCTGCTGTTTATTTATAATTCAGTTTTCCTCGGTTCATTCATTCGGTTTTCTTCTTTTTCCCAACAACTATTTCGCTCTCCTGGAGGTTTCGAACTCATTTGTTGTTGCCTGACAACACATTCCATGATGACTCGCTGAAAGAAGAAAAACCCCGAGAATAACAAACGAGATGTGCTGCGAAAATATGGAAAATGATAATCATTAAAGTTGGTGGAGAGTTTCCGCATAGAGCAAACACTATTTTAAACGAAATTGAAGGATTTTTGCAAAAACAATTACAGAATAAAAGGGTTGTTTTTGGAATCTCGTCTTAATGAAGTTTATGGATACTTTGACTTGTTTATTTTAAAAAAGGCATGAATTTGAACTCGAGGTTAAAATTTCGTTAACCGATCACTGCAAAAGTTCAAGAAAAAAAAAAAATATTAATATTTCAAATCTTTTTTTTAAGGTGTGCATTAAATTCTATTAAAATGAAATGAATTCTAAGGAATTTTAATGTCCTTTTTCAATTCCTTCTATTAGCTCACACTCACCCTATATATATCTTGTTCAAATTTTCAATCGTTCATAAAATACTTTTCATTTATACACTCAAGTTCAAATGCGTTTTTTTTTAACTTGTAGTGGATGACACTGGGTGTGAGTATAGTTTTTTCAAATATTAATTCATTCATTAAATTTAATTCATTAATTTCAGTTTTTTTAGATTTAAGTTGCATGTATCTAATAATAGATGGCACCAGATAAACTTAAAAAAATGAATGAAAATTATTTATAAAGGTCTTTCTGCAACAGAGTGAAAACAAAGTAGGAATTGACTTTAAATTTTTTTTTTTTTTTTTATATATTACTTGTTTAATATTTTAATATTAAATTTCGATGAACCCAATGAATAAAGTATGGGGAGAAATTCCGCATAAAGCAAACACTATTTTAAACGAAATTGAAGGATTTTTGTAAAAACAGTTACGGTATAAAAGGGTTGTTTTTTGAAATTTCATCTTAATGAAGTTTATGAATACTTTGACTTGTTTATTTTCAAAAGGCATGAAATTGAACTCGAGGTTAAAATTTTGTTAACCGATCATCCCACATGTTTAAGTAAAAAATAAAATATTAATATTTCAAATCTTTTTTAATGCATGCATTAAATTTTATTCAAATGAAATGAATTCTAAGCAATTTTAATGTCCTTTTTTTAATAGTTTAATATTAAATTTCGATGAACTCAAATGAATACAGTATGGGGAGGATTTCCGCATAAAGCAAACACTATTTTAAACGAAATTGAAGGATTTTTGTAAAAACAATTACGGAATAAAAGGGTTTTTTTTTTTTTTTTTTTTTTTTTTTTTTGAATTTCGTCTTAATGAAGTTTCTGAATAGTTTGACTTGTTTATTTTTAAAAAAGCATGAAATTGAACTCGAGGTTAAAATTTTGTTAACTGATCGCCTCACATGGTTAAGAAAAAAAATAAAATATTCATATTTCAAACCTTTTTTTTTTATGTGTGCATTAAATTTTATTAAAATGAACTGAATTCTAGGGAATTTAATGTCTTTTTTAACATTTTAATATTAAATTTCGATGAACCCAATGAATAAAGTATGGGGAAGTCACTCCATTAAGACAGTGGCTTTCACACTAGAGAAAATAATCTGCCTGTTAGTTATAAGCATAACTATTTAACTCATGTTTTTTTTTAACATGAGTTAACTAGTAATGCTTCGAAACATTATTACTTAAATACATTATGATATTTTAAGTGTTCTTCAGGCTTTAATGCTATTATTTTCAAATAACAAAGGGTTTTTGATATATCAAATGACATCCGATTGCTTGTTCACAGGTTCAGATATTTGGATTTGCTTCCCATCATTATAAAACAAAACGGATACTTTAAAGTGCGTCTTTTGCCACTAGAAATGTAACAGATTCAGGAAAAGTATTGAGGAATAAATAAATGACATTATTACTTAAATGAGGTTGCTATAGTGCAACCCTATTGTGCCATGCTAATTTTAAAGACACACTGCCTTGAGGAGCATATGGGGTTTCACCATAGAGTACAGCGCTATGCTTTTACTAAATTTATGAATGCATGTTGGGCTGTACTCATAGCAATGATGGGCAAAGCATTGGATAAAAGGCAACAGTACTTACTTATGTGGACCGGTGATAGTGTCCCCCTAAGACAGGCGTGGCCGATTACAGAATAGTATTATAATGAAACGATCATCGGGGTTGCGAATTTGAAGCCAACACAATCTTCATATGCCTTTTTATCAGGAATGACATGATAACTGGTCACTTTCATGGTCGCTTTACCATTTATTTGTACAGAACTGGCCACTTTCTATGGGCCAATTTCTATGTCATTTTTATTCCTATGGAGTCCGTTTGCTTGCTCGCAGGTTCAGGTATTTGGATTTGCTTCCCGTCATCATAAAACAGAACGGATACTTTAAACTTTTTTTAAACAACGGATACTTTAGACTTACTATTTGCTCTATATAGAAATAATGAGCTTGTATGGCACTGTGGAATGGACTGCACTCATTTAGAGTTAATTTAGCCATGTATTTCAGGGTTTTGTAGTTTAACATACGCGATGAGAGCTTGGCGATTTTGGCAGCATTCTGTACAGTGGGCTTTTACTACCGTTGGTGGTGCAGATCTACTATCCTACAGCGATTTTCAAAAGAAAGGATTCATTTTTTTAGCTGTAAATCAATATATAATTTAATTTTTCTAAATATTTATATTCCACTAAAAAAAATTTCTTTTGTGGTAGTTTCTCCACAAAATGTAATAAGTTTATATGAATGAATATTTCATTTTAATGTGTTATTATATTTCATACAAAATGATCAGGGGGATTTATACAATTTCTTGTATCTATTTATCTTTAGTAAGCATATAGTTAAAATGCATGGGTTGAGAAGAACAATTTCAGATATTTCTAGGAATTCTCAGAATTGCTTCGTAACATGTTTACATTTTTTAAATAAACTCGCGCTGGGAAAAGAAGCCAAGGGGCGGTACATCGCCAAATCTAGTACGAAAAGGGCGGAATATGTTTGCCCCAATTTTCTGTACCTTTAGAATTGGAGGACGTGCTCTATTTTAAAACTATTCGACGTGTCTGACCTTTTTTAGAGAAAAAAACGGCACTTAAAACTAATTAATCTGCTACTACTATACCACACACTGTGCCTAGAGCTAAGTTGCCCCTTTACAGTTTGGGAATGATGTGGGTGAAAAGAAGTCTGATTAGGCTCTTGACGCTCTACGCTCATACGAGGCCGAGAACGACGGCTTAAAGTGGATTCCAAACCACTACAAACATCCAAGGCACAGATAGCACTCGAATCCGAAGCCTGTGGCACCGAGCGCTAGAGCACTAGCCACTCGCCCATCAGGCCCCAAACTAATTAATTCAAAGGACATGAATAAAATAGAACACATCTATGCGTGTTTACTACTTTTACGATTTATGTTGAGCCGTATCCATAACAGAACTGGAGAGTGGGTTACACGCAGGGCAGCCCTGTTATAAAGGCAACATGTGGCTTCTTATGGAATTCGTGATATTCCTGAGCTTTTATTATTTTTTAAGCCGCACTTCAATTAATAAACTTTAACCACAACTGTTAATCAAAAATATTAGTAAAAATATGCAATACTAGCAGACATGGTCTGACGTCGCCTGGCTACAGAAAATAATGCATAGTTATTTTGATAATTTCATTAGAAAAATAAAAAGCAAACAATTTTTCTATCATTAAAATTTCAGAAGATTTGTTTTTATTATCTAGATAATTTTCGATAAAATTTCTCTTTTTTTATTTTGTTAAAAACTCAGTACAAGTTGTAGACATCAGTAAATAAAATACATTTTTTTTTTTTTTTTTGTCTGAATAATGAAAAATTACTTGTTGTACTTTTTGTGAATAAACAATATGTTTGGTTTTTTGTCAATTTGATGATAAAAAAACCGGAGAATTCTGTCGGCCTTTTCACTCTGGAGCAAGCAACATGTAACTGATCATGTGACAAACAGGGATATTTTAAAATATAATCCAGCTATATTTTGATATATTCCCTGTTAATTATAATTAACAAAGAAAATAGCATTGGAAACTGTCATCGTTTGAAATCGAATGCCACTTGGATCATCTTCCTTCTTCTCATTGCGAAAAATTGGAATCGGTTTTTGATTTGGTTTGCCGCTGTACGGTCATCTTGTGCACACTTTTAGGCTAAATAGACCGTTACCTACAGTTTAATGTGGATTCGAATCACCAACAAACATCCATGCCACCTCCATTTTGGTGCAGGAAGTAGTGAATCGATTTAATGGCAAACCTGTTCTTGTATAAATCAAACGATGTCATTTGGTAGCTGGGGTTGTATTTTTGAATATTTTGTAAAAAGTGTTTGGGGAACGCAGTAATTCCGGACACGTGAGTTAGAAATGGTTCAGGTGGTTCATCTTGAGGTGCGAAATTGACTTCACCGTTTGAACAACACTTCTGACTGTTCTTTGAGAAACTTCAAGGCATGCCAATGTAAATAAATTTTATTCATTATTCTAATCTCAACGATGGTATGCCGTACCATAATCACAGTTTCTATTGTAATTAAATGTATACAACTTTAAATAGGCTCTCAATCCTTCTCTTGTTGGAGTCCATTGATTGTCATATTGCTTGATGGGAGTTTTCCGCATTTTTTCACTTACGACATGCAAATACAGCGCAGTTATCCATAAATGCCCTCCCGGAAGGCATTGCCCCGCCCTCAACACCCGTTGGCGGGACGCAAATGAAGCCCACCCATGTTCCACCTTGTTTTTGCGTCTTTGATGGAAACCCATCGAGCACATGTTATATTATTGGAGTCTTCTATATCATCTAAATCATTAGTTTCGGTTTTTCTGAGCCACGTCTTTCTTCGTTTGACAACTCTTCACAGCTTCAAGCACTTCAAACTTTTCAGCGAGAGTCAAACTTTCGTTAAAGGGTGAGAAGTCGATCAGCCACTCTTACAGACATCCAGTTGACGGTCTTCCGCAATTGATCTGTTGTCTCCAGCATTGAAATGAATAGCTACAGAAATGATATAAGGGAAAGACAGTGGTCAATAACTCACTATGAAGGATTCCAAATGTAGTTGGCTGTCAAAACTCAAGAATAAAGAAAAATTCTTTATAGTTACCCAAATTAATTCGAAAACGATGTGCGAAACCCCGCCAAATGTGGGACCAATCAGACAGTCGCATGCGATGGTAGGAGGAGATGACTGGAAGTCGCAGGTGACGTGGACAAGGATATATGTCGGGCAGAGAAGATATGCCGGATCAAACGAGATCGTGATTCAAGCCTCCCCCTTCTCTCTCTGTCCCGGGACACGCCTCTTCTCTCCGACACACAATTTGCCATGACCCCATCCACCCTCTCACCTGCCCGAAGATAACTGCAACTGCAGACTTTCTCAAAAAAAAAAAAAAAAAAAAAAAAAAAAAAAAATTGTAATTGTGAAGAAACAGGCGATTTTATTTTTTTCCCCACCACCACCACTATCATCATCATCATATTATTATTATTATTCTAAGAACAAAAGCGGAAAGAAAAAAAAAACGCTGTTTTGAAATTTTTAAATATACTGAAAAAGTGTTGATGAGATTTTCTTAAGGTAAATTCTTTTATTTATTTATTTATTTTATTTTATTTTATTTTATTTTATTTTTTTTTTTTTTTTTGTCCTTCCAGAAATTGTTGGTTTACGAGATTCATTTATATTTGGATCTGCTTCCATTATGCGCTCCATGTGATTCTATTTAGTTTTGGAATTTTATTTATTTAAATTTGGATCGGGTTATGACGGATTTGATATCAAAAGACATTTCTTGCTGTTGTTGTTGATTTTTAAAGTAAACAATTCGAGTTTGGCTTCTTTTGGATGTTTATTTTAAGCACCACGTGGAAGTTTTGATTGTGGGTTGAAATTAATGCTTCGTATTGTTTGTTATTTCTAAAGAGTGTTTATTATTATCGAATGAATGAACGAGTTCATTCAACTGGATGGGGGTAGATCGTCTTTTGTTATTCATTAGAATGATGATTTGCGTTTTATGAATCTCTCAGAGAAATGTGTTGTTTTTGCAAAAACTTTATTTCTTTTAGGAAGTTCTATGAATACTGTGAAATGTTCATTCTTTTCGAGATTTTTTTATTTTTATTTATTTATTTATAAAAATAATTCTAAACATTTCACTTGGATTGTTATTTTTTTTTTTTTTTTTGTTTCCAAAATAATTGAGAATTTATTTGTTTTAATTATTTATACATAATGAAAGAAATTTCCACTTAAAAAAAACTGGAATAAAAAACCTATTTAAATGAACCCATAAAAAAATGGCATTTTGGTAAGACTCATTTGGGTTTTTTATTGATTTCTATTGCATTTTGGTAAGACTCATTTGTAAAAAAGTAATTTATGCAATGTTTATTGTTTGCAGGAATTTTTATAAAACACTTTTTGTCGAAAAAAAATTATTAAATTTAATATAAATTTTTTTGTCCGAGTAAATTGAGTAGATGAATCGAAATGAATAAGAAATATGGAAAAATAAAATTTAAAAAAAACTTAAAGGAATATAAAATTATTTTTCTTGATAAGCAGTCTATACATACAAATAACTAAATTGGCATACAATTAAAAAGCCATATGTAAGGGCCAATTGGCCAAAAATTCCGTTTCTCGATTTTGAGCCGAATTTTTCACAACTCCCGACTTTTATGATCTTTACAAATGGATTTAGAAATTTTTTTTTAATAAATTTAATGACTTTTATTCAACATATATATCTATAAAAACAGTTTTCACATAACAAAGTATTTGTTACAACTTTAAAGTTGTAGTATTTGCACAAACACATTCTTGTACTCTCAATTTTCTTAGAAAAAATACATATATATGGGATAAAAAAAATGACAGCAACGCATTAAAAGGTACACGAGTGTTATAGATTCTCTTTAAGACAAGTAAAAGACAATTTTACATTTTAAGCAGAAAGAGGCTGTATTTGTAACACATTAAAACTTGTTTGTTCTTCATCATCGAATAGCCTCTTCTTTCCCGCTTGGTCAAATTTTTTTTTTTTTTTTTTTCCCCAAACCTCATTGCTGACAAAAAAAAAAAAAAAAAAGTCTCTCAACACTTTCTTGGTTTGTTACAGAAACTGTCACTATTTTTCTTACTGGTTGTATTACTGAAGAATACATTCGAACCGCCTCCTTAACATTTCGTTTTAACATTCATTCCAAGAAATGTGGAATAGTACTACTGTGTCCATAAAATAAGACCAATTTTCAATTTAAAAATCCCAGGGCTTATGGAATTTCAATTTTTTTCTTGCTTACGTTTCTGGCACTGTTCTTGATATCTGTGTGAAATTTGACGTCAAAATATTCATTAGTATTTGAGTTACGCTTGGCTTTGTGAGACGCTAAAACTGATTCCGGCGATTTTCGAAACGTCTGAATTCATTCAGCAAAGAACTTGCATTCAATTTTGTTTGCGGAAACGTACAGAATTTTGAAGAAGGCATTCGTTGAGCATTCCTATATCGGAAAGAAATTATTAGAAGAGATATAAACAGTTCAAAGAAGGCAGAGAACGCGTTGAAGACGAAGAGACCTCTGGCCGACCATCAATCTCAACCGACGAAGCTCACGTCCAAAATATTAAAGATTTGGCGCTTGCAAACCGTTGATTTACAATTAGAGACCTTGCTGATGATGTTGGAAATTTCAAAGGGATCAATCAATTCAGTTTTAGGCTATAAACCTCAATTGGTACGAAAACACTGAAAGCACCAGCTTACACTGCATTGATTCTTCGTGAGACTTTTTCGCCAAAAGTGAAATCCATATCGTTCCACAACCACCGTGCGACTTGTGACTATTCCCTAAACTCAAAAAACCACTCCGGGGACGCCGTTTTGAGTCGATTGATGAGATTCAACGTGAATCGGCGCGCGCTTTGAAGGCCCTCCCCATCGATGATTGTTTAGCATGCATTGAGGATGGGGAAAAAAAGTTGGCCTATGTGCATTGTGTCCGGAAGGGATTACTTTGGAGGCGATGAAATAAATTTGGAAGAATAAATAAACAGTTTTTGGTCTTACTTTTTGGACACAGTTGTAAAGATTATGTTTTCTAAAAGGGCCGAGAGTTGGATTTTTAAACAGGTGCCTTCAAGAAGGTTCGAGTCCTGTCCTCTGGCTGTAATAATGAAATCCCATTAAAAATTCAATAATACCATAGTATGGAGAATAACTATAATTAAAAATCTACCCCAGCCTAATAATTGCTTAGAATTTGAATGTCTGGAGCGGAGAAACAGAATCTTCCGGAACTTAAACAGCCATGGAAAGTTTCAAGCAAGGAGTCTCCAGCCTGTTGAGTATATCTTCTGAAAGGGAGCTACGAGAACCTTTTGTGGAGACCATCGAGTCTCAATATGCACCTAACTTTCTGAAAAGCAACCATTTGGAGGATTAAAATGCAAAATAAAGTATTCGTGTTAGATTGGCTTCCGTTTTATTTAACATCCAATGGTTGAACAAAAATCCAACAGTTTAAAGAAACAAGTATCAGAGGATTTCATTCTAATATGTTTAGAATTCCATCGATAAAAGCTGTTTAGCTACAGTATGAAAAAACGTCTCAAATAGTTCATTGATACATATTGAGGAGAGCACTTTTAAGGGTACTGCTCCACATTTGCCTATCATATGGAAGACAACCCCAAAATTCTCCCCAGGTAACCTGACTGTCCAATGCAGGCGCATTTACATAAACTCGCCGTCATGTCTTCTCGTTTCAGAAGGCAATAACTGCAGTAGATCGGAACTGGAGTTCTCCTGCATGCAAGCCAAGACCACTAGGCGGATTGACATATTGTTATCAACACTCTTCATTTGTGAAAGCAGTGACTGCAGCGGAATCGAACTTGAGTCTTCGTGCTCACTAGCTGAGCAACGAGTTCTACATAAATTCATGTCTTATGGTCACCCTTTTTAAAAAGAAAATGCTAAAAAAAAATTGTAAAAATAAAATAAAAATTATATTAAAAAATTTATTTTTACAAGTAATTAAATTTATTTTTACAAGTAATTAAATCTGCTTATAGGTGATTTAAAATAATTTTAAAAATCACTCCATGATTTTCAAATGTGTTGATTTCTGGGATGGCGATGATGGGAAATGGATACTTGATTTCTAATTTTCTTAATTGCAATATCAGAAATCTTAAATAGAGTCTATGTACTTGTTGAAAGTTTCCAAATAGAGAAGCTGGGCACAATTTTTGAATGACAAATTGTTTTTAGAAACTTATTTCGAAAATTAGAAATGTTATGATCTCTTTGCGTGCTTTTTGCAATGAAAAAAAAGCGAAACGAACGTGCTTGTGTGTATACAAAAGCGAATTATATTTCTCATTCTCGAATCTCATGCACGCAGGTAATTGTCGTGGCAAAATAAGCTTTTATAATGCTAATTTTGAGATGTTTTTGTTTCTTTTTGTTTTTCAATGTTTTTTGAAATTTTTGGTTTCGTAGCTTACTTTTTTAAATTCAGCGTTTAATGGGGTGTCACATATAATTTTAATTTCTACTATTAGTTCACACTCTCCCTATATATATCTTGTTCACATTTTCAATAGTTCATAAAATACTTTTCTATTCATCCACTCACGTTCAAATAAATTTTTTTAAACTTGTAGTGGATGACACTGATGTGAATAAAGTTTTTTAAAATATTAATTCACTAATTAAATTTAATTATTTAGTTATATTAATTGTCATTATTTAATCAAAAGTAACTAAAATAAAATTTTTCTTTGTTGATTTAAGTAGGAATTGACTTAAAATTTTTTTTTTTTTTTATGTATTACTTGTTTTTATAGATGAAAAAAATAAAAGCAAATTTGCAGAAAATGAATAGAACAGCAGGAAAAAAAAAAAAAAAATTAAAAACTTACAACATCTGCTTTTTTTTATGTAGTCTCTGAAATTTCTAAACAATCGTGCTGCCATCTACAGTGAGAAGACAACACCATTGATACTTGCATTTTTCACATGGCTTGATCATATTGATATATTTTTTTTTGTTTGTCAAACAATTTTAGAAAATTCGAAATGGGTAAAAATTAGGTTTAAAACTTTATAATCTAATAATCATTCCGATTTTTTTAAAATTGGAACTGACGATATTATTATTAATTGCGTTAAAACAAAAATTTTACAGTAT
The DNA here is from genome assembly GCA_021605095.1 of Caerostris extrusa. Classification (NCBI taxonomy): domain Eukaryota; kingdom Metazoa; phylum Arthropoda; class Arachnida; order Araneae; family Araneidae; genus Caerostris; species Caerostris extrusa. Next base: position 69,870 of record BPLR01014306.1, on the reverse strand, counting down.
TAACAGAAATAGTGTTATTCAATGTTTATATTTTTTCTGATCTTAAGAAAATTAACTTCAAATGTGTTAAATTAACTTAAAATTATTTAGTTAATCTTTTCATTATTTATTTTAGTTTTAATTTTTATATACAGTATAAGTTATTTTCTTAAAAGATGATTTTGTTTGAAATTTTATCACTCGGTAAAAAAGTTTGTTATGCTTTGGAGTATAAATTAATGAAAAACTATGAAATTTGTTATACAATTAGAGAAAAAAAAATTATAAAAAATGTGTTAGATAATTAGTGAAAAAAAATTATAAAAATTATGATTTTTTTTTTTTTATTTACTTTCCGGAAGGAGTTTTAGGGTGAGTAACCCGCATTTAAGTATCATATGCGAGAAAATCTAGAAAATACCCACCAAGAGATCTGACTGTCGATGGACAACCCTTTGACCCCATTGATACAATCTCCTTCCGTACTCATTTCCAGATGTCATCAGAGGATGCTGAATGCTATACCTTCACACTAGCCAAGTATATTATTACGAGTGTGCCAGGCCTCTCAACTTTCAAACATCTGTGAAAAATTTGAAATTTAATCATTTTTAACTATTTCAGGTTTTATAAAAAAAAAAAAATGCTCTCCGGTGCTTCGTTTTTTATCCTAAGTTTCCATTCACAACTCAGAGGAAGAAGATCTCTTTGGGCATTCATCAGAAAAATCAACAGACAAAAATAATTATAAATAAATTAGAATAACGCATAGAAATACATTTCGAGCGTAGAAAGCATAAAGATAAAGATATACATAAATACATAACTTAATAAAATACATTACATAGAAATACATTTCGAGCATAAAACATAGAAATACATACATTTCCTTAAAATGAATTTCTAACGGAGTCTTTCATATCCTTTAATTGTTGTAAGAAAATTATTTTAAAATAGCGAGTAAATCTAGAAAACAGATTTTAATTGCGAAGAATTGTTGCATGTATTTAACCCTTTTATAGAAAATTTTCCAACCTATGTTTCCTTTTTTTATCTTTCTATAATGTTATGTGGAAATATCATTTCATAAATGATTATTTAAATAACTTTTAAAACTGAACTGTTTGCCCAAATTACTTTCAATAGTACACAAAAAGACTTATGTTAATAGTTATTGTATGGATCTTTTTAATCAATAATTTTTGGAGATTAATAATACATTTAAAAACACAAAAATCTTCCACTTGTGTAACATTAATTAAGCAACATTTTTGACTATAATTCTCTTTATTTGCTTCAATTTATATTATCTTTGGATCAACATTTAATCTATAAAATAACTATAACTTAACTGCATTTTCAATAAAAATATCGATTTTTTTTCAGATGAAATGTCTATATTTCTCTAAAGAACTTGACATTTGACAACAGAGTCGATATATTGACTACGTTACGTTGTTATCCACTTCTTTTTGTCCATGGTGAAAGTTATTATTATTTTTTTTTTTAAAAAAGCAAGCATATTTATAAAAATAGATACTTGTTTACCCGTGTAACTGTTATTGAAGAACATCTCCAACTATTAATTAGAAGTTTAACAGATCCACAAAGTTTTCCACTAAAAAGCACGCTCATATATGGGTATTAAGAAACAACTAAAAACTTTCCAATCCTTTTCAACGCTCTATGAGGCGACATACTTTTTCAGAACCATGTCCAACCATGTTTTTGTCCAGGGTGAAAGTTATTATGTATTTTTTAAAAAGCAAGCATATTTAGAAAAATAGATACTTATTTACCCATGTAACTGTTATTGAAGAACATCTCCAACTATTAATTAAAAGTTTAACAGATCTACAAAGTTTTCCACTAAAAAGCACGTTCATATATGGGTATTAAGAAACAACTAAAAACTTTCCAATCCTTTTCAACGATCTATGAATCGACATACTTTTTCAGAACCCATGTTTTTGTCCATGGTGAAAGTTATTATGCATTTTTTTTTAAAAAGCAAGCCTATTAAGAAAAATAGATACTTATTTACCCATGTAACTTATTGAAGAACATCTCCAACTATTAATTAAAAGATTAACTGTTCAACTTTGTTTAACAGAGTCGATATATTGACTACGTGGTTATCCATTAATTTTTGTCCATGGTGGAAGTTATTATGCATTTTTTTAAAAAAGCAAGCATATTTGGAAAAATGGATACTTATTTATCCATGTAAGTGTTATTGAAGAACATTTCCAACTATTAATTAAAAGTTTAACTGATCAAACAATGTTTTCCACTAAAAAGCAAGGTGGATATTAAAAACTTTACTGGATATTAAATACTTTTCCAGAACCCTGTCCAACCATGTTTTTGTCCATGGTGAAGGTTATAATGCATTTTTTTTAAAAAAAAGCAAGCATATTTAGAAAAATGGTTACTTATTTACCCATGTAACCGTTATTGGAGAACATCTCCAAAATTAGAAAAGTTTAACTGATCAACTATATTTCTCTAAAGAACTTGACATTTGACAACAGAGTCGATATATTGACTACGTGGTTATCCACTTTTTTCCATGATGGAAGTTTATTATTATTTTTTTTTTCTTAAAGCAAGCATATTTACAAAAATAGATACTTATTTACCCATGTAAGTGCTATTGAAGAATATCTCCAACTATTAATTAAGAGTTTAACTGATGAACTTTGTTTAACAGAGTCGATATATTGACTACGTTGTTATCTACTTCTTTTTGTCCATGGCGAACACATTATTTTTTATCTAAAGCAAGCATATTTAGAATTTTTTTTTATTTCCAATGGCAAATTATGAGCAGTTACAGCAAAAAAGAACAACGAAAAAAAAAACATACAACAACAACAAAATAATACAACAAAACATGCTGAAACAGAGTTCATTAATCTAACAATAATGCCAAGCTGCAGATCTTTTAGCCACTGAAAAGTGTTACCAGGAGCACCACGGGGGAGGTAGATCTTCTGCGCACCCTATTTAGAAAAATAGGTACTTATTTAACCCATGTAAGTGTTATTGAAGAACATCTTCAACTATTAATTAAAAGTTTAACTGATCAAACGAAGTTTTCCACTAAAAAGCACGGTGGATATTAAGAAGAAAAAAAAAGAACAAGCTTTCCAATCCGTTTCAACGCTCTATGAACCGACATACTTTTCCAAGAACCATGTCCAACCATGTTTTTGTCCATGGTGAAAGTTACAATGCATTTTTTCTTAAAGCAAGCATATTTTAGATACTTATTTACCCATGTAAGTGCTATTGAAGAATATCTCCAACTATTAATTAAGAGTTTAACTGATGAACTTTGTTTAACAGAGTCGATATATTGACTACGTTGTTATCTACTTCTTTTGTCCATGGCGAACACAATTATTTTTTTATCTAAAGCAAGCATATTTAGAATTTTTTTTTTATTTCCTATGGCAAATTATGAGCAGTTACAGCAAAAAAGAACAACGAAAAAAACATACAACAACAACAAAATAATACAACAAAACATGCTGAAACAGAGTTCATTAATCTAACAATAATGCCAAGCTGCAGATCTTTTAGCCACTGAAAAGTGTTACCAGGTGCACCACGGGGAGGTAGATCTTCTGCGCACCCTATTTAGAAAAATAGGTACTTATTTAAACCATGTAAGTGTTATTGAAGAACATCTTCAACTATTAATTAAAAGTTTAACTGATCAAACGAAGTTTTCCACTAAAAAGCACGGTGGATATTAAGAAGAAAAAAAAAAAAAAGAACAAACTTTCCAATCCGTTTCAACGCTCTATGAACCGACATACTTTCCAAGAACCATGTCCAACCATGTTTTTGTCCATGGTGAAAGTTACAATGCATTTTTTCTTAAAGCAAGAATAATTAGAAAAATAGATACTTATTTACCCATGTAAGTGTTATTGAAGAACATCTTCAACTATTAATTAAAAGTTTAACTGATCAACTTTGTTTAACAGAGTCGATATATTGACTACGATGTTATCCACTTCTTTTGTCCATGATGAAAGTTATTATACATTTTTTAAGCAAGCATATTCAGAAAAATAAATAAATAGATACTTATTTATCCATGTAACTGTTATTGAAGAACATCTCCAACTATTAATTAAAAGTGTCACAGATCCACAAAGTTTTCCACTAAAAAGCACGTTCATATATAGGTACAAGGTAAAAACCAAAAACTTTCCAATCCTTTTCAACGAACGCTCTATGAAAAGACATACTTTTCCAGAAAAGGCCCCAAATGTAAATAAAAACGACCCGACAACAACAACCGACCGCCATTAAAATTGAAAACATAGCCAACGAACATCACCTTTATCGACAGGCGTCGACAAATCCCCACTATGACAAACGACTGTGCCACGAGATGTCGCACTCCCTTTCGATCGCCTTGCGTTTTTAGTTTTTCCTTCCTTTTCCATCCCTCCACCCCTCCCTCTTCTGCAGCCGATTTTTAGGGCCTGATATCGTTTGGTCATGGGCGGGCCCGACATGCGATTCCGTCCGTCCAGAAGTTCTGGTGTTGTGTGGGCCCCTCTCGAACCCTCTTTTGACGTTTGCTTTTCTGGTAATAAATGTTCGTCTGAGCGATAAAATCACATTTGTCACCTGGCACTGCTAATTACAGCTAATGACGGCGCAGGGTCCACGCCCAGCAAACCCCCTCAGATCAGGGTAATGACGTCGTTAACTTTGTTTCCCGCGAAACCCTTTTCTTGCGCTCCCTACACCCCCCTGCCCCTACTCGCGAGACTTGTTTACCCTGAAAGTTTTCACTCCCATTCCATGAAGGCAGACCATTTCGCGATGTCTGTCTGTTCGGGGAGGGAGAAAGACAAAGAATTGCAAAGGAACGAAATGTTCTGCCGGGTTTGTTTTAGGTCTACTTTTCGAAAAGTTATGGAGGATTTTCGATTGTGGTATTGGAATCTTTTCCACTTAGAAGAGTCAGACAAATTAAATGCATGCGAATTTAAAGAGTGTTTCAATTATATTGAATAGGTTTTAAATTTATGCCCGAAACTTGCTTATGTTTATTAGTGGATTATGTCTATTATCTTGCTTATGTTTATTATTTAACTTAATGCTACAATAAGTACTACTGTGCCCAAAAAGTAAGGCCATTTTTTTTTTCAAAGACTCTTTATTTATTCTTCCGAATTTATTCCATCGCCTTCAAAATAATCCCCCGGACACGATGCAATTTAGATAAAGCCGTCGGATGTAGGGCGCATCTTCCGATCTACGCTTTATAAAGAATAATTACAGCATTTAATAGCATTTGTAGGATGCTTGTATTCTATTGTAAACTTTCAGAAATTTTGCAATAATCCATAACACAGATCTACCAAACGATGTTTTTCTTAAATTTATTTCATAATATTAAGATGTTTTTAATATATTTTGAGGTGCTCAGTCAAAATAATCAATCTTTTCTCTTATGTAGCAGGAGTACTCTTGTAGGAGTCGGAATCGGTTTAAAAATACGACTCCGGGCTTATTTATAAAAAAATTTTTAATTTTTCAAATTTCTCGGGATTAATGTTAAAATGAAATGTCAAGGAAGCAATTCAATTGCATTTTCAATAACACAACCAGTAGTAAAAGGCAATGAGTGTTTTAGCAGCAAACCAAGTCAGTGTCGAAAGGCTTATGAAAAAGAATCTTGAATCAACAATAACAGAAGATCTTATAAAATCTATTCTATTAGTAACAAAACAAGATTTAATCTGCAAAATCTAGTATCTCTGTGCCCAAAATGTGCAATTTTCTGTTGCTTGTTTTCAGTCTGAATGGCCGAGTGGCTGGCGCTCTGGCTCTCGGTACCACAGGTATCGAGTTCGAGACCTCAGGCGGTGCTATGGATGATTGTAGTGGTTCGAATCCACTTAAAACCGAAGGTCCCGGTCGTAATAGGATCGTACAGCGTTGCGGGGCATTGTTACTCGCGTCCATAGCTTTCCATAGCTTATTTTCAAGTTACACTCGCCCTATGGGTAGTGCAAAGTGAGTAACGTCGGTGCAGCCCTTATGGCATAAAAAGATCACGGTCTATTTGCCAGCTGCGTTAGAAAGAAGAAGAAAAAAGTTTTCAGCTCTTCTATAACATTTTGGTTGCTGTTCATTGGATATCGTTATTTTTACAGGATATAAGTATTTTTATAATCAAATTAAGAGTACAGGAATGTCTTTTAAAGGTAGTGCAATTATTACACCTTTTAGAGCTGTAAAAAAAAAAAAAAATGCGTTGACAAATTGTTTTATGAGGTCTAATTTTATGTGCAGTGCTGGGAGTCATATTTTTTAGTGGTCAACCGAACTCACGTGTTTAATGTTTTTGCAAAACAAAAAAAAAAAAGATTTTTTTCATTCTATAAGATGTTCCATTCCATTGAAACACCTGAAAGTTTTTTTTTTTTTTTTTTTTTTTTCACTTATGATCGTTTTCTTAAATCTTCTAAATAAACATAACCTAACTGTGGGGCTTTACCCAAGGTATAAGTACATTTTTCTCAGAAGTGTTACTCCGCGTTCGTAGCTTATCTTCAAGCTACACGAACTCCTGGTAGTGCTAAGTGAACAATGTTGGTGCAGCGCTTGCCTTAAGGCATCAAAGGCAATTATCTAAGTGTTTGCCAACTGCATTAAAAAAAAAAAAAAAAATTCGTTAGAAAATAGTTAAAAACAAGCCAGTTTTTACAATTCATTCATTTCATCGAATAAATTTATTCGCTATTTATTTAAAAGCAACTCATTTAAACTAAATTATTTTAAATTCCAATTAAACGTCTTCAAATAGTAAAAAAAACTATTAAATCACTGGCGAAAAACAGACATAAATCTGCATTCCTCATTTAAAGATTGATAAACGAAGGGTGATTTTTATCCTTTTGCATTAACCATTCAAGCAATGATTATGATATAACAAGTAATATAAAAAAATAATAAAAATTTAAGTCAACAACTACTTTTTTTTTCACTCTATTTCAGGAAGTCCTTTATAAATAATTTTCATTCATTTTTTTAAGTTTATCTGGCACCGTCTATTGGTAGATACATGCAACTTAAATCTAAAAACAACTAAAATTAATGAATTAAATTTAATGAATGAATGAATATTTGAAAAAACTGTATTCACATCCAGTGTCATCCACTACAAGTTCAAGAAAAAAATCTGCATTTGAACCGGAGTGGATGAATAAAAAGTATTTTATGAACGATTGAAAGTTGGAACAAGAAATATAGGGAGAGTGTGAACTAATAGTAGGAATTGAATTACCGGCAAAAATCTAACGTAATCAACTACATTTCTCATTTAAAGATTGATAAACGAAGAGTGACTTTTATCCTTTTGCATTAACCATTCAAGCAATGATTATGATATAAAAAACGTGTGCGTTACTATTGGTTATTTGAAATTTAAAACTATCCATAATTGAAAATTGCTGCCCACGCAAGTAATGGAAAATGGCTCTGCCCACTCATGGGTGATGTTATTTATGAGATTGTATTTCAAATGTTATTGAGCAACAATGGGATATGAGGTAACGCATTTTCACGGAAATGAATTAATTATTAAAATGAATACTGAATGCATGGACTGAATGGTTCCCTACTAATCCACTCCTCTTCAATAACAAGTAATATAAAAAAAAATTTTTTTAAGTCAATTCCTACTTTTTTTTCACTCTATTGCAGAAAGTCCTTTATAAATAATTTTCATTCATTTTTTAAGTTTATCTGGTGCCATCTATTGGTAGATATGTGCAACTTAAACCTAAAAAAAATATAATTAATTAATTAAATTTAATTACTGAATTAATGTTTGAAAAACCGTATTAACATCCAGTGTCATCCATTACAAGTTGAAAAAAATGTATTTGAACTTGAATGGATGAATAAAAACCATTTTATGAACGATTGAAAATGTGAACAAGATATATATAGGGAGAGTATGAGCTAATAGAAAGAACTGAAAAAGTTGAAATATTTTTGATCTAGCATCCTTTCATCATTATGAAATTGCTATTGTACACTCATGTCCATAAATTAAGGATAATGAAGTTCAGGCAAAGAAAGAGACAGAAGCAAAACAAATTTGACTTATTTAAATCTATTTATTAAACAAAAGGTAAAGAGCAAAAAAGATGCTATATGTTTGACATAAGTAATAAAAATTGCGATTTTTACTCCCTGGAGCAAATTTCAAAAAAGAACCTATTTACAAAAACAGTATAACATGGTTAGTATGATGGTTAATATGGAGTATGTCTCCCGGACGATGCAATACAGGCCTTACAATGCCTAGGCATGCTGAGTATCAAATTATCAATCTGATCTTGGGGAATATTACAGCACTCATCAAGCCATGCCCTCCGAAGTTCCGGTTGACAGGTGGGAGGGGGTTGACGGGCTGTAATTCGTCGGCCAAGCATATCCCACACATGCTCTATTGGATTCAAGTCCGGTGAGTATGCTGGCCAATCCATACGGGTGATATCCTCCAATTGAAGGCATTCGTCTACATTGTTTGCAAGGTGAGGATGGGCGTTGTCATCTATAAACAGAAATTCAGCACCCATGGCGCCCCGGAACAAACGTACATGTTGTTCCAGAATGACATTCCGATAGATGTGGCCTGTCGTCGTTACACTCTGAACATGCAGGTCAGTTCTGGAACCAAGAATAATTCCTCCCCAAACGAGCCATCCTGCACCACAGTAACGGTGTCGTTCAATGGTGTTCTCTTGGTGGTAACGGATACCTGGCGCTCTCCATATGAAAGTCCGTCGAGAATCAGACTGCAAACTAAACCTGGACTCGTTGGAAAACATCACACAAGACCACTGTTGCGGTGTCCACAATGCATGCTCTATACTCCAGGTTAATCGCAGGCGACAGTGAGTTGCGGTAAGTGGAAAACATCTGACAGGCCTACGAGCATATGGACCAATGTGCCCTAAGCGTCTGTACACGGTCTGCCTTGAAACTGTCGTACCGGTAGCTGAAGAGAGCTGATGAGACAGGTCTGATGCTGTGCTCCGTCTGTTTCTTTTGGCAGTAACTGCTAAATACCGGTCCTCATTCGGCGTTGTAACTCGGGGGCGACCTGTGCTGTAACATCTACTCACATTACCATCATCTTGGAATCGTTCCAAAGCCTGGAGATGACACTTGGTGCGATTCCAAGTTCCTCGGATACTCCCAGCTGGGTACGTCCACATTCCAATCGTCCGATAATTCTACCACATAAAAAAATCATCCAAATGCTTCCTTTGTCCCATAACTATGCGGTTATTGCACTGAAAGGCATTTAAAGCGCTTGTGAACAATTTTACTTCTTTGCCACCATTCCTTATATACCCCTCTCTTACACTCTCGTCATTGTGACGTACTATCCGCGCCATCTGGTGGTTTCCTGTAATTTGCATATTCTTCTTCAAGATGTGTGTGATAATTCTACAGGTGAAATTTTTATTTTAGAGTTCAATTTCTGTGTGATTCTGAATTATCCTTAATTTATGGTCATGAGCATAGATTAAATATTTATTAGGTTCACTCTAACGCATGAAAAATGCGGAATTGTAAAAATCGATTTTGAAGTTTTATATTGAAGTTGTACGAAAACTGCGAAAGAAGTATTTAATTTTTATATCGAAAAAGTAATGAATGGATGTTTATCTTTTTAATAAGTAGACTAATTTTAAGTTGTTTTTTTTTAAAGAAAAACCCTTATGTAGCAACAGAAAACGCTCTGTAAATAATTAAAAATATGGGTAATTAAATGTCAAATATATGAAAAAAAAAAAAAGTCAGCTATCTTAAAAAAAAGGCACTTTAGAGCATTATTTTAATTAATTATAAAAAATTAAAAAAAATTATAAAAATAATCATAATTACTTTTAAACACTTAAATGCCTTTTAAAAAAATTTTATTTAAAAAAAAATTATTTAAAAAATATATTTAATAAAAAAAAAAATTTAAAAAAATATATTTAATAAAATTTTTATCTTACAAAATATATTTAATAAAATTTTTATTTTATAAAAAGATTTTTTAATATTTGAAATTTGGAGTTCCTTATCCATCATAGAATAAATATTTATAATCTTGAAATTTACTACAATTAAACTTTGTTCAAATTAAACAATTCTTCGCATTATTTTTGATATTTTAATTAACTTATAGCGATTAATTTTTTTATTGAGAAATACATTACCTTTCATAGTTTTCCATGACTACAATTTACTGAAACATTTCATATAAAATAACTAAATTTGATAAAATTCATATTATTTTATTATGAGATTAACTATCTCTGCATATGAGATGTCTTTAAAATATTAAATAACAAAAACTAATAGAGAAAGTAACTGAAATAAAAAAAAATTTAAAGGAATTTTATTTTTTTGAAGAAAAGGGCTTTGTACTGAAGCAAAATACCTAAATGTTATATTAAAATATTTTTATTTATTTTTGTGGTTGTTGAACCTTCTATGTAAACAAAATTTATTATTATTATTATTATTTTTGAAGTGACTGAAATATTTTAACATAATGGAGGCCATGCTTGAAATTTTAAGAATAACAATCCTAAAGAATAATGCAATCTAAGAATAAAAATAAGAAGACATGAATATAATCTGCGAATAAAAATTAAGAGAATAAAATAAAGAATAAGAAATAAAAATAATTTATTATGTAAATATTAATAAGAAAGTTGTTTAAAGTATTTTCTAATAATTCTAAGAATAAAAAATAATTCATTATTAATATTAAATAATTAATATTAATAATTCATTATTTAAATTGTGACAAAAATAAAAACTAATGCACCTCGTTCACGAATGCAAAGTTCTGAATTGTTGTTGAATAAATATGTGGATTTCAAAATTTATTTCGTAAACAGAAACAAATAATACTGCTACTGTGTCCAAAAAGACCAATTATTATTTTTTTTTTCAAAAACTCTTTTTATTTATTCTTCCAAATTTATTTCATCGCCTTCAAAGTAATCCCCTCCGGGCACAATGCACTTATGCCAACTTTTTTTCCAATTCTCCATGCATGCTAAAAAGTCATCGGCAGCGATGGCCTTCAAAGCGCGCGGCGATTCACGTTGAATCTCTTCAATCGACTCAAAACGGTGTCCCAGAGTGGTCTTTTCAGTTTAGGGAATAGCCCGAAGTGCACTGTGTGAATACGGTGGCTGTGGAACGATGTGGGTTTCATTTTTGGCGTAAAAGTCACACAGTGAGTCACATTCAGTGTTTTCAGTACCAATCGAGATTTGATGCGTTTGTGGCCCAAAAGATCTTTTAAAATTCCAACACCATCAGGAAGGTCTCTAATTGTAAATCGACGGTTTTGCAAGCACCAAATCTTTAATTCTTTGGACGTGAGCTTCGTCGGTTGAGGTTGAGGGTCGACCAGAGGGCTCTTCGTCTTCAACGCGTTCTCTGCCTTCTTTGAACTGTTTATGCCTTTTCTAAACATTTCTTTCCGATATAGGAATGTTCGCTGAATGCCTTCTGCAACATTCTATACGTTTCAGCAAACAAAATTGAATGCAAGTTCTTTGCTCAATTCATTCAGACAATTCAAAAATCGCCGGAATCCGTTTTAGCGTCTCACAAGGCCAAGCGTAACTCAAACACTGATGACTAATTTGACCTCAGATTTTTACACAGCTGTCCAGGACAGTGCTAGCAACCCCCCAAAAAAAATTGAAATTCCATAAGCCCCGGAATTTTAAATTAAATGGACACACTAGTATATATATATATATATACATATAGATAGGTAAATGATGTGATTATATATATATGTGTATAATGATTATAGATAGATAGACACTTATAAAACTGTTTAAGATTCTGCTTCTACTAACGTTCATTTATTTCCGACACAGGTAATTGTTTTAAAGGGAGTTTCCATTGAACCCATCAGATCGGTAGATGAAGTATTTTGTTTTGCTTGATTCAACAATAAAAATAATGAAAATGTTGTTTGAAAAGATTTATTTATTTATTTATAACGAACCTCGATTCATCGAAATAGGGTAAGAAATTCAGGAGGAGTGTGAGTGATGAAGATGTTTACTAGATTAATGAATCTTGTCTGAGTTAATCAAACTGTGTGAGCAAGTAATTTATTGTCCTATTTGCATTAGTTTTCCCAGAGGATCGGTGCAATTAAAAGATTCTCGAAAATCATAATAAAATTCCTTTAAGATTCTATTCCTGCCGGGAATTTTAAATTGAAAATTGATCTTACTTTTTGGAGACAGTAGTAAATATTCGATTTGAACATTTGTTTTGCAAACAGAAACAAATAAGACCCATGTAGTAAATATACACAGAATAATTGACCTATCATTATTGATATATTTTTTTCTTTTAGTGTCCTCCACTGCTTCTGACGAAGTGGCCAGGCAACATCAGCAGATGGTCTCGGCACTTTCAACCATTACAAAACATCCGGGTGCCCCTGGTGAGTTTATTATTTTAGAACGAATCCTGTATTAGTTTAGTTTCAAGTTATTCGATTCGATTAGTTTCGAATTTCGGTTTTTAATCGAGTTTATTATTTTAGAACGAATCCTGTATTAATTTAGTTTCGAGTTATTCAATTCGATTAGTTTCGAGTTTTCGTTTTTATTCGAGTTATTCAATTCGATTAGTTTCGAGATTTCGTTTTTATTCGAGTTTATTATTTTAGAACGAATCCTATATTAGTTTAGTTTCGAGTTATTCGATACGATTAGTTTCGAATTTTCGTTTTTATTCGAGTTTATTATTTTAGAACGAATCTTGTATTAGTTTAGTTTCGGGTTATTCGATACGATTAGTTTGGAGTTTTCGTTTTTATTCGAGTTTATTATTTTAGAATGGATCCTGTATTAGTTAAGTTTCGAGTATTTCGATTCGCTTAGTTTCGAGTTTTCGTTTTTATTCAAAATTTTTTTTTTTTTTTTTTTTTTTTTTTTTTTTTTTTTTTAGAATTCTCTGTAATTTATAATAATCACGAGACAGATCAAGCACATAATAAACTTATCTCGAAATTAAGAATGGATGTGCACGAGTTCATTTTTAAATTTATGTAATTTATTGAATTATGAAAACGATTTTAAATTTAAAAACAAAATTTGTTTTATAGACACATATATTCACCTTTTCGTGTTCCAGTTATGAGTAGACTTCAAAATTTTTAATTGGCAGAGATTTGTAATTAAAATTGTAATTCATTTTTAAAAGAATAAAAAAAAAAGAAGAAACTTTTTTTTTTTTAATACAGTTAGTTTAAAAATTACATTTTTTCATCGCTTTTTAAAATGAAATTTAAAAAAAAAAAATCTTATTCCGTTCTTCATTACATTTAATTTATACGCAACTGAATGCTACTTAACTTAATGTTCTTCATTACATGTGCATGAGTTCAATTTTAAATTTGTGTAATTTAATGAATTAGGATAGCCATCTTAAATTTAAATACGAAATTTGTTTGATAGACACATATATTCACCCTTTTGTTTTCCAATGATTATATTTCAAAATTTTTAATTGGCAGAGGTAACTATTAGTAATTAAAATTGTAATTCATTTTTAAAAAAAAAAAGTAAAATTTTTAAAATGTGATTAGTTTAAAAATGAAATTTTTTAATCGCTTTTTAAAATGAAATTTAAAAAAACTTGATGTGTTCTTCATTATATTTAAGAAATCATTACATTGCTTGTATATTATTAAAATGAAACTGAAAACAATTGTATTAAAAAACCATAGTCTTAATTAATTATAATTTCTTCAGTTGCAATAGTCTGTTTTTTTTTTTTTTTTTTTAATATTAGTTATTTTGCATTGATTTTTTAAAAATTTATTTGCCCTTTTCATAATAACTTTCCTAAAACATTTTGAAATTTTCATTCTCTTGAGTAAAATTTAAAAAAAAAAAATACATTTTAATCTGAATCCAAATCACTATTTCGTATATGAATATTATTTCTCAATTAAGAGGTTAATCATATTGTGTTATTGTTTGCATGCATTTATGTATTGCATTGAAATGTTGAGTTATTGCATATACTTAAGTTCGAAAAAATCAATAACTAGTTCTGTATTCGATAAAAAAATGCTCTGATGGGGTGTTGCCAGATATAAGAAAGGAGAGGTCACATTTGTGAATTTTTTTTTCAGGCATTGATAAAAGATGTCTCATCTAAGATTTACTGAATTCTCCTACAATATTTTTAAAATTTTAAAGTCATTTATTATTATATATTTCGATTGTTTTTTAAAAATGTGGATAGAGACTGTATCTTTATTTTTAATGTTTTTGTTATTCCTTAAGTTTGCTAACACATTTTTTTTCTTCTTATTTTAATATTGATAAGTGTTTTTTAATTCTAATACACTATTTTTCTCTTATTTAGGTATTAATTTTGAGATCTAAAATTGTTTTGATAGAATTGTGAATATTCTTTTCATATTTTAATACGAATACTTTTTTTTTTTTTCATATATGTATACGAATATTTTTTTCTTATTTGAATAACAATATTATTTTCTTATTTCAATACGAATATTCTTTTCTTATTTGAATATGAATGCTCTATCCTCATTTGAATACGGATATTCCTTTTTTTTTTTTTTTTAAATACAGATATGTTCTTCTTATTTGATTATTAATATCCTTTATTTATTTGAATACTAATTCCTATTTTTTTATTTCAATACGAATATCCTTCTTATTTTACGAATATTCTTTACTTATCCAAGTACTTATACTCTTTTCATTTTTTTAAATGCAGAAATCTTTATTCAATTGAAAGTAAAACGTTTCTTATATTTAGGAATTATCTTACTCATAAGACAATGTAACATTCTGAAGGTAATTACTGAAAAGAAGATGTACCCATTTACCATAAACCAATATCATATTTACAAAATCCTTTGCTTAATGTGTTACAAAATTTTCATTCAAACCCGATTCTAATGCTGAGTCATAATTACTCCAGTTCCGCAACCTAAAGGCCCACCACTCATCCAAATCAGCCATCAATCAAGGTGCGAGGAAGAATCAACCAGACCACCCATGGATTCCCCGTCTTGTAAAACAGAATTTACATTTCTCCAAATCGCTGTGATTTCCGTCCGAGTTGAAGCCCGCCGTGATTTGCAACGGTCAACACACGCCGGGGTGATTTATTCGTGGGCGTCTTCGCACGCAAGACTTCCTCCTCAAATCTAATTTTGATGGGCCTTCGATTAAAAGTGCATTAATGCCCCTTTGCAGAAGAGGGTAATGACGTCTTGTGTCGGCGACTCTTGGCGCAAAAGGGGCCATTTTTCGGACTGGTCAGTGATTCGAAGTGTATTCATTAGAGGGGGCCTTCATTCGATTATGTCTTTCCTGACCGCAGATTATATTTTGCCTGTAAAAGATCTAAACTGATTGCCGCCAGAAGTTCCTGATGGTTCGCAGTGACTGATTGTTATGGCCCTCCGATGCAAATGTCGGTGGTGTGAGAGATCTAATTTGCCGAAGAGTGATCTGAGCGGACCTTTGATGTATTGGAGGGTTCCAGGAAGTTTGGTGGACTAGAGTAGTAGCCTCTTTATAAAGTTTGTTGCCAAGATTTATATCTTCGGAGTGTTCTTCAAGTTTTGCTGATAATTGCTTATAATTAACAACATTAATATAACTTTCGTTCTTTTTTTTTTATTCTTTTGTTTTGTAATAAATTCTATTAGAACTCATAGCCGTAACAATTAATGAATGAACTAATGTATGGAAAGCAGTTGTACTTTTTATATTGAGACCTCTTATTTTGTAGTCTGTTGTATGTGGGTAATAGAGAATTAAAATTCTAATAACTAGCTGAAGAGGGATCTCAGCGGATCTTTGATGTATTGGTGGGTCGAGAAAGTTTCGTGGACGTAAAGTAGTGGCCTCTTTATAAAGTTTGTTGCCAAGATTTACATCTCTGGAGTGTAGGGTGTTCGTGTTCTTCGGGTTTTGCTGATGATTGCTTATAATTAACAACATTGATATAAGTTTCGTTCTTTTTTTTTTATTCTTTTGTTTTGTAATAAATTCTATTAGAACTCATAGTTGTTGCAATTAATGTATGGGAAGCAGTTGTAATTTATATGGAGACCTCTTATTTCATAGTCTGTTTTATGTGGGTAATAGAGAATTAAAATTCTAATAACTAGCTGAAGAGTGATATGAGCGGGCCTTTGATGTATTGACGGGTTCGAGGAAGTTTGGTGGACGTAGAGTGGCCTCTTTATAAAGTTTGTGGCCAAGATTTATATCTTCGGAAGTATAGGATGTTCGTGTTCTTCTAGTTTTGCTGATAATTGCTTATAATTAACAACATTAATATTAGTTTCGTTTTTTTTTTTTTTTTGTTTCATAATAAATTCTACAAGAACACGTAGCTGTTACAATAGTTTAGTTACACATAATAGTTACACATAGTTTCGTTCTCTTTTTATTCTTTTGTTTTATAATAAATTCTTCAAGAACACGTAGCTGTTACAATAGTTTAGTTACACATAGTTTCGTTCTTTTTTATTCTTTTTATTTATAATAAATTCTACAAGAACACGTAGCTGTTACAATAGTTTAGTTACATAATAAGTTTAGTTTGGCGTTCGGTACCACAGGTACCGGGTTCGAACCCGGCTTCGCCATGGGTGTTTGTAGTGGTTCGAATCCACTTTAAGCAATAATAATAATAGCTTTAATCCCGGTCCTAATAGGATCGTAGAGCGCTGCGGGGGCATTGTTACTCCGCGTCCGTGGCTTACCATCAAGTTACACGCTCCCCCTGGGTAATGCAAAGTGAGTAACATCGGCGCAGCCCTTATGGCGAAAGATCACGGTCTATTTGCCAGCTGCATTAGAAGAAAAAAACAATAAGTTTAGTTTCGAGTGTAACTAAACTTATAATAGTTTCTGTTCTTTTTTATTCTTTTTTATTTCATAATAAATTCTATTAGAACTCATAGCAGTTACAATTAAAGAATGAACTAATGTATCGAAAGCAGTTGTACTTTATATTTAGACCTCTTATTTCATAGTCTGTTGTATGTGGATAATAGAGAATTAAATTTCTAATAACTAGCTGATGAGTGATCTGAGCGGGCCTTTGATGTATTGGTGGGTCGATGACGTCGAGTGGCCTCTTTATAAAGTTTGTGGCCAAAATTTAAATCTTCGGAGTGTAGGGTGTTCGTGTTCTTCGAGTTTTGCTGATAATTGCTTATAATTAACAACATTAATATAAGTTTCGTCCTTTTTTTTCAATTCCTACCATTAGTTACTCTCCCTATATATATATCTTGTTCAAATTTTCAATCGTTCATGAAACACTTTTCAATTCATCCACTCAAGTTCAAATACATTTTTTTAAACTTGTGGTGGATGACACTGGATGTTAATACAGTTTTTCAAATATTAATTCATTGACTCAATTCAATTAATTACATTTAGTTTTATATGGGGAGAATTCTTTTTTTTTTTTTTTTTTTTTTTTTACCTAAGTAGGAATTGACTTATATACTTGTTTATTCTTTTGTTTTGTAATAAATTCTATTGGAACACATAGCTGCTGCAATTAATGGATGAACTAATGTATAGGAAGCAGTTGTAATTTATATTGAGACCTCTTATTTCATAGTCTGTTGTATGTGGGTAATACAGATTTAAAGTTCTAATAATTATTAGTGCCAATAAAAGATTTGTGATTGATTATTAAAGATTAATTTGTATTTATTTTGATAAATATTTTAACAATATCCTAAACAAGATTGTAATCGTGATATGAAGGCATATTTTTAAATAAAGCTCATTCATAGTCTAATGTTAGTACGTGCTGATTTGCTGATGGACTAGAATTCATTTCTCGCTTTTAGCATGCACTGCATTTAAATTCTAGTAGGCTTGAAGTAATAGACTCCATAAAAAAAAAATGTAACTATCTGATTTTTTTTTTTTTTTTTTTTCGAGTTTCCCCTTTAATGGCACAAAAATAAGTGAAAACTGCTGTGAAAAGGTATTACACACATTTTTACATCTTGTATGTTATTCAAATGTATCATTAACAGCTGAAGTATATATATTTATTTTTTATGCGATTTGACTTTTTTCAAAATTTGGTTTGCTATTCAGATTCTGATAAAATTATTAATAAGTTGAAAATTTAATTATTAAAGTTGAAATTATTTTAAATTCAAGATTTAATATTTTGATTAAATATTTATTTTTAAGTGAATAAAAAATAACTTAAATCACGCAAAAATATTTTTCTGAAAATCTATCAGCAGTTTAAAATTGCATTTGTTGATTTAAAACTCTGATGGCGAAATTCTGAATTGAATCTATTATTGATATCAAAAATATAAAATTGTAATCAGTTTACAGTATAAAATCTATGATGAAGTTATGGTGGAAAAATTACATACTTTCTATTCGAATAAATTCAACAATGCCTTGAATATAAAATTTATGCACTTAAATAAAAGAAATAAAACAGACTTTTCATGCAATTTCACATAAAAAAAAAAAAGTATGCAATGTAAATGCTATGAATATAATATGTAAATGAAAATATAATATTGCGATGTCTGTTTTTATTATATATTCATATACTATTTTAATGGAATTGAATAATTTTTTAAAATTCGATGAATAAACATTACATTTATTATATTTATACTGTTTTAATAATTTAATCCTTTTATTAAATGACTGGCTTTTTATTATTTTTTACACCTTAAAAATTAATTTCAATGTGCTTAATATTTCATGAATTGAAAATAAAATTTATAATTTTGAAATTATTTTAAAATTCAAGATTTAATATTTTGATTCAATGTCTATTTTTAAGTAAATTGTGTTGAATATTTATGCTTTTAAAGAACTTTCTGTCTCGAGTTTTATAAAGTCATTATTCAGAAGGATTAAAATCAGGGCCAGATTTTCCTATAGGCTTACTAGGCTTCAGCCTAGGGTCTCAAGATCCTACAGAGAGGCCTACATTCAAATTATTAGCAAAATTAGAATGACACTATTCTAAAAATAGTAAACACTAAAACATTGAATCAAAAATAAGGAGAAATTCTACACATATGAATACTTAACAAACATAATAAGTAATTTACAAACTTAAAAATGGGAGGTGAAAGGGCCTCATAAGTGAAATAGCCTAGGGCCTCTTTTCATCTAAATCCGGCCCTGATTAAAATAAATCGAAGCAAAATAAAAATAAATAAATAAATTAAAAAAAAAAAAAAGGAAAAAAAGTTGCAGTAGGTCTATGTGGGGCTTGACTAAAAATAATATATATATATGTCCACACAGCAGCATTTTAAAATCCCAAATAAAAGTATCCATTTAACATTGAGTTTTAACCAGCAAATAAGTCTCGCATCACTCAAAGCAATTAATCTGTAATTGTGCTTTCAAGTGCATGCGTGCCTCTATCACATCACTGGCCAGTTGGACAGTGTCCATTTTCGCGCTCTGTCGCCAACCAACCACTCTCTCACTGATGTACCATTGTAGCGAGGCAGAAAGCAACTTTCCCATTCCGGTAACAAAGACGGGTTGTTTGGGGTGGGGGTGAAGGGTGGGCAAATAAACACGAAGAAAAGGGTAGCGTGCGGGGTTTGGGTTCTAAACAGAACCAAAATCGATTCCTATTCACAAAACTGACACAGATCCATCTCTGCCAAGTAACTACAGACCCATCTCGGTTCTCAGTAACTTCAGTAAAATTTATGAATTCGCCATTCTTAACAGAATTAATAATTTCTGCAACAATAACAACATTTTAATCCCGGAGCAGTTTGGTTTTCGTAAAAACTTAAGCACTACACATCAACTGCTCAGAGTCACCGAACTCATCTACCACGGTTACACCACACGAAAATTAACCGGCGTCTTATTTCTTGACATCGCGAAAGCGTTTGACAAGATATGGCACACCGGATTAATTTTCAAACTCAAAAAACTTAATTTCCCGCTCCCGCTTACACTTATTATTAAATCATTCTTGGAAAATAGATCTTTTCAAGTTAGGCTCAACGACACCATATCCACAACACGGAAAATCAAAAGCGGACTACCCCAAGGGTCAATTTTATCGCCACTTCTTTTAATATTTATGTAAATGATTTTCCACGCGACACCGACATCCACACGGCCATGTACGCTGACGACACGGCAATAATCACCCAGCATTCTCACGCCTTCACAGTCTATTTTCGTCTACAACAATTTATTGAACGAGTAGAAAAATGGCTTTGCCTATGGAAAGTCAAAGTAAACCCAAGGAAATGCTGCCCTCATCTTCCACCGAAAAAGAAATCATGTTAATATGCATCAATTCAAAATCTTCAATGAACCAGTGCCTTTTGTTTCCGAATATAAGTACCTGGGGGTTATACTAGATAGAAAGCTAAATTACTCTAAACATTTAAATTATACCATGGGGAAAGCAATTAAAGCTAAACGCGTTGTAACTCCTCTTATTAACAGAAAAAGTAAACTTTCGATCGGAGGTAAACTCACTATTTACATATCACTTATTAGACCTATTTTACTGTATGCCACACCCATTTGGATTAACGCTGCAATAAATTCACTTAAAAAATTTCAGGCTTTTCAAAATCAGATGCTCCTCACCATAACAAACGCTCCATTACACTACAATAGACACATGTTACATAAAGAATTAAATTTAGAACCACTACTTAATTATGCCAAAAAGATTTCTGAAGACTTCCTCATTAAAATTCCAAAAACACAAAATCCATTACTTTTAAATCTCCCGGATTACACCAAGACTCCACTTATTCTAAAAAACGACCCAGATCCATTTTTAATCTTGATTTTCTTTTTCATTTCCGGTCGCGAAACGCGTCCACATTGATCCCGGATAAATTTTTTATTAGTCAAAATTTTTCGCGCCGACTGGGTATTTTTTCTCATTCATTTTTAACTTCCAATCCGATCTCGCTTTTAATTTTCGTCCGCCAATCCGCAGAAGAGTGCTAACTTAGCCGCGAAACCAGCTAAACAACCGCTTTGTTTTTGTGCCGTAGACTCTGCCCTCTCTTTTCCTTTCTTCTTTTTAAGGAGTGGTACTGTATAGGCTTAATTATTAAAATTCTTTCAGTAAAATTTAGTAAATATTCATTTAAAATTTTTTAAACTTTTATTTAATTCCTAATTATGTAATAGTATTTTTACTAACAGTAATTTCTCTTTTTATACAGAGCATGGGCTCTTATTAATGTTCATCCTTTTAAATTTATATTGGTAATAATAATTAATAATTATGATTTAAAATTCTTCGGAGGTACAGGGAAAACCCTAAGTACTCAATAAAACACAAGCCTTTACTTTACTTTACTCCTACATCGTGTATCTGACAGCGGAATGCCTCCTCTTTTCAAATACGCGAATAATTAATGTTCTTTCTACAATCTTCTTGACAGTTGGGACGCTGGAAGTTGGGCCTTCCTTTTTTTTTCTTCCATTGTTATTACTATCATTGTTTGCGCTTTTTTTTTTTTTTGTTATTGCGCTCTGTGCAAAAATCCCTGCCAACTATAGCACTGAGGAAAGGGCTGCCTGCAGATAAATCATCCGAACACGTGGTTTCAGAAGACGTAACACCTCTGGATGGGTTTGGGGTTGGGGTGGGGAGGTATGCAGCGTGTACCATACTTTCCCAAGTAATTAGTAAAACGAAGAAACAATGAGGTGGAATTATTTAAAAAAATGTATTACGACTGATTGCTTTGATTAAACAGAGTCGGACCTAATTACGAGGTAATGGAGGGTAATTACTTGTGCCGCCTTTTCTTTCTTTTTTGTTTTTGTTATGGCGGGAAAAAAAGTTTTAATTTCTTCTTCTTCTTGTCGCTCGGGGCGGAGGGTGTCGGAGGGGATTTACTGTCGCACCAGAGCTTTTGTTTGTAAAAATCGGAGACGGCGGCAAGCAAGGATGGATTTTAAAAGTTTTCGCTAATTACGGTGCCTAATTCTGACGCTTTCGGGAAAATCGCATTGTTTGTTTCTCTCGGAAATAAGTCTCTTTTTTTTTTTTCTTTTGTTGGCAATTGTGTATTGTAAGAGATTTGTTTTGATCACTTTTGTGTTGGGGCATTTCTAAAACGCTAAGGAGCAGAAGGCTCGACGAATTATGTTTAAAAGTTTTTGGTATAAATATAATAAGTTATTACTAATGTCCAGAACAAGAAATATATATTACGCTTAAGAATTTGCACATTTTAATCTAGTCTTTGAAACTTTTTATTGTTTTAATACGGGGAAAAAAAAAGGAATCATTGTTGAATTTATTTCTGCAATGCTGCATTTATTAAAGGACAGAAAAGTACAAAGATAAAAGTTTAAAATAAAGATAAAAAGTTTTAAAATAAAAAGAAAAAAAGAAACCCCTTTTTATTTAAAGAATATTTTAATTTATTCTATTTAGAAGTTGTGTCAAAAAATACATTTAATAATAGATATTAATGTGTTACTATTCTAAACGTTTTTCCATAGTTAGTTAATAATTTCATTCTTATGCTCTTTTTTTTTCGATGGAAACAAAGTTGGTTTTAATTTTGACTTTTTTAAAATTATCCAAAAACTTTTTATTGATTTGGATTGTTTGAGACAGATGATTTTTAGAATATATATATATATATTTAATTTTGCTTTCAATAATTCATTTCTTTACAAAATGAAAATATAAATAAATAATTTATTTTTCAATTAATTTTCTATTTTGATGGAAGCAACATACCTTTTCTATACACGCAGTTATCCTTGCCGTATCAAGGAAGAGTCTTATTTAAAAAAGAAGAAAAGGAATTAATTACATAAACCGTTGAAAAATAAAGAAATTTTATTATAATTTTCCATTGGTTATTATTTAATTGTTCAAAGATTTCAACGAGGTAGAAATGAAAATAAAGTTATGTTCCAAAGATTGAAACTCTTTAAACTTTTTATACATGAAATGCCAAAGGAATTTGAAAATAAGTTTAAGTGTTCATTTTTATCATTTTGAAAACTATAAAAATTATTAAGAATATAGATTTTTTTCTTAAGCTGAATTTTTCTTTGGAGTTAAATGATCTTATTTTTCCTTCTGCAAACTTCAGCCACTCTTTCTCTTATGGCTTTAATGATTTTACTGACCTTTCACCCTTCTGCTTGTACAGTGTGCAAAACATCACTAATAAAATAATATCTGTGATGGTATTTCACTTCTAAATTTAAATTAAATAATAATTAACATTGTCATTCGACATTTTCAATTAAAACAAATTCTTACAACTAAGTAATAAAGAACTGTTTAGTATAAAATTGTTGCTCTGCTTTGTAATCTAAACTTATCAGCCAAGAAAACATCTAAATGAAAACGAGCGGCTCTTTTATATTTAATCTTTCTTTTTCAATTCTACTATTAGTTCACACTCTCCCTATATATATTTATATATCTTGTTCAAATTTTCAATCGCTCATAAAATACTTTTGTTCATCCACTCAAGTTCAAATAAATTTTTTCTAAACTTGTAGGGGGTGATACTTGCTGTTAATACAGTTTCTTCAAATATTAATTCATTCATTAAATTTAATTTAATTAAATTAAATTTAATTAATAAAAATAACTAAAATAAAATTTTTCTTTGTTGACCTAAGTAGGAATTGACTTAATTTTTTTTTTATATTACTTGTTCTACTTTACTTAATTAAAAAGACAAATAATCAATTCAGTATCCTTTACTTAAAAGTAAAATATATATATATATATATATATATATACACACCATAATTTCCTTCCTATAATCCTCAGGGGTAGTTTTCAACCCGGAAAAAAAAAGATCCTGTAGCATGAAGACATCGTTGTCCTTTAGCATATCATATAGTCGCCCCGTTCTTTTTTATATTCATGACAAAAAAAAAAAAAAAAAAAAAAAAAAAATCCAACAAAATGCTCTTCAGTCCCTTATTTTGTTCCACAGTTATTTAGAAGAAATTATTTTACAAGTTAAGACACTGAAAACCGGAAAGAAGAGTATCGGAAAGAAGTATCCATTCAGAGCCGAACAATGACTCTTAGTTAAGGTACAGTGCCAAATAGTTAAGTCCCATTACTTTAAAATTAAATCATAATGACTAATAATTAAAGCATAATACCTTTATATCCTATTTAAATTATTCAATATCATATACACTCATTCAAATCTCATACACTCATTCAAACAACATGACCCCTGGTGTGAAAAAAAGCGCATGCATACAATTTTTGAGCAATGTTGGATATTATATAGGGTATCCCCAATGCCTGTTATTTAAGCACAGTACCTAATAGTTGAGGCATGATTCCTAATAGTTAGAACACAATACCTATTAGTTAAGGCAGAATTCCAAATAGTTAGAACACATTACCTAATAGTTAAGGCACAATTCCAAATACACTCATGTCCTTAAATTAAGGATATTGAAGTTCAGGCAAAGAAAGAGACAGACGCAAAACAAATTTGACTTATTTGTAAAGTCTATTTATTAAACAAAAGGTAAAGAGCAAAAAAGACGCTATATGTTTGACATAATTAATAAAAATTGTGATTTTTACTCCTGGAGCAAATTTCAAAAAGAACCTATTTACAAAAAAAACAGTATAACATGGTTAGTATGATGGTTAATATGGAGTATGTCTCCCGGACGATGCAATACAGGCCTTACAACGCCTAGGCATGCTGAGTATCAAATTATCAATCTAATCTTGGGGAATATTACACCACTCATCAAGCAATGCCCTCCGATGTTCCGGTTGACCGATGGGAGTGGGTTGACGGGCTGCAATTCGTCGGCCAAGCATATCCCACACATGCTCTATTGATTCAAGTCCGGTGAGTATGCTGGCCAATCCATACGGGTGATATCCTCCAATTGAAGGCATTCGTCTACATTGTTTGCACGGTGAGGATGGGCGTGGTCATCCATAAACAGAAATTCAGCACCCATGGCGCCCCGAAACAAACGTACATGTTATTCCAGAATCACATCCCGATAGATGTGGCCTGTCATCGTTACACTCTGAACATGCAGGTCAGTTCTGGAACCAAGAATAATTCCTCCCCAAACGAGCCATCCTGCACCACAGTAACGGTGTCGTTCAATGGTGTTCTCTTGGTGGTAACGGATACCTGGCGCTCTCCATGTGAAAGTCCGGCGAGAATCAGACTGCAAACTAAACCTGACTCGTCGGAAAACATCACACCAGACCACTTTTGCGGTGTCCACAATGCATGCTCTATACACCAGGTTAATCGCAGGCGACAGTGAGTTGCGGTAAGTGGAAAACATCTGACAGGCCTACGAGCATATGGACCAATGTGCCCTAAGACTCTGTACACAGTCTGCCTTGAAACTGTCGTACCGGTAGCTGAATAGAGCTGATGAGACAGGTCTGATGCTGTGCTCCGTCTGTTTCTTTTGGCAGTAACTGCTAAATACCGGTCCTCATTCGGCGTTGTAACTCGGGGGCGACCTGTGCTGTAACATCTACTCACATTACCATCATCTTGGAATCGTTGCCAAAGCCTGGAGATGACACTTGGTGCGATTCCAAGTTCCTCGGATACTTCCAGCTGGGTACATCCACATTCCAGTCGTCCGATAATTCTACCATGTAAAAATCATCCAAATGCTTCCTTTGTGCCATAACTATGCGGTTATTGCACTGAAAGACTTTTAAAGCGCTTGTGAACAATTTTACTTCTTTGCCACCATTCCTTATATACCCTCTTTACACTCGTCATTGTGACGTACTATCCGCGCCATTTGGTGGTTTCCTGTAATTTGCATATTTCTCTTCAAGATGTGTGTGATAATTCTACAGGTGAAATTTTTATTTTGTAGCTCAATTTCTGTGTGATTCTGAATTATCCTTAATTTATGGACATGAGTGTAGTAAGAACACACCTATTAGTTAAGACAATGCCTTTATATAACATTTACATAGTACATTCGTTTAAATCTTATGTTCTATTTCTTCAGAAATAAACTACACCAACACAATGGTGAAAAAATAAAAAAAAACCACATAAAGTCAGTCCAGCAGCAATGTTGTCTATGGGCAATTTGGTCATTATGTCTTAACTAATACGACATTTGCATTGAGTTTTATATAGCACACTCCTTTAAATTTTAAATTGTATTCCTTCAGTAATAAACTACACCAACACAGCGGTGAAACAAAAAATTAAAAAACCCACATACAGTCAGTACCGAAGCAATGTTGGCTGTGGACAATTTAGTCATGATGTCTTAACTAACACGACATTTGAATTGAGTTTTATATAGCACACTCCTTTAAATCTTGTTTTATTTCTTCAAAACCAACTACACCAACACAGTGGTGAAAAAATAAAAGAACCCCACATATAGTCAGTCCAGGAGCAATGTTGGCTATGAACAATTTGGTCATTATGTCTTAACTAATACGACATTTACATTGAGTTTTAACATAGCACATTCTTTTAAATCTTATATTGTATTTCTTCAGAAATAAACTACACCAACACAGTGGTGGTGAAAAAAAAAACCAAACATAAAGTCAGTCCCGAAGCAATGTTGGCTATGGACAATTTAGCCCCACAAAAAAAGCGTTCTGCTGCGAGGGGTCCCCCCCACCATCAGTGGATTACCTGCCCACTTACCTGCCCAATTAACCTGCTCATTGGCGATGCGGGACCACGCTCGGATCGCTCCGTGTCATTGAGATCTGACTTCCAGATGTATAAATCAAAGCAAATGACAGGGCGCCCTTCAGCGCAATCACATAATGAGGGGCCGTCTGGCCCTGCACTCCGCCTCTTCTTCAAGCGGGCCCTACTTTTTTTGTTTCTTTTTTCTTCTTTTTGCCCTTTCAATACTTTTGCACCTCGGGGGCCCGGTCGTGACTCGCCAAAACGGATCTGCCCTCGGGTTCGATATCATTGAATCGCCGACGTAACATAAATGTTGTGCAAACGGTAGTAATAAGGAAGAACTGCTAATTATTAAGAGGATGGTTCAGAGAGCTTTTATAGATCTTCGTTTATAGGGTTGGCCAAATCACATTAACATCGGGTATCAAATAGTTCAGAAATTGAACCTTTTTTAAACGGTACTTAAATGTTGACGGATGTTGACTTTTGAATAGTGAAAACTGTTGGTGTTGATGTTTATGTTCATCAACATTTGATGTAATCAACATGTTTATCAACATCACCATCAACATCCGTTGATCTTAAACTGTTTTTTGATCAACATCATGATCTTAAATCAACATCAGCATCAACATCCCAAAATTAACATCCGTTGATCTTAAATGTTCCGGAATTTGTTGATTTTAAACGGTGCTTAAATGTTGACGGATGTTGATTTTTAAATAGTGAAAACTGTTGGTGTTAATGTCGATCAACATCATGATCTTAAATCAACATCAATATCCCAAAATCAACATCCGTTGATCTTAAATGTTCACGGAATTTGTTGATTTTCAACGGTGCTTAAATGTTGACGAATGTTGATTTTTAAATAGTGAAAACTGTTGGTGTTGATGTTGATCAACATCATGATCTTAAATCAACATCAGCATCCGTTGATCATCAACATCAACATCCCAAAATCAACATTCGTTGATCTTAAATGTTCACGGAATTTGTTGATTTTAAACGGTGGTAAATTTTGACGGATGGTGATTTTTAAATAGTGAAAAACTGTTGGTGTTGATGTTGAGCAACATCATGATTTTAAACCAACATCAAGATCCGTTGATCATCAACATCAACATCCCAAAATCATCATCCGTTGATCTTAAATGTTCGCGGAATTTGTTGATTTTTGAAATGACACAAGTTGAAAATAATAAACATAGTTCTTCATTTAAGTTAGTGTTGCCTTTTTCTAATCCATAAAATGCAATTACGTACACTAATTAAAAAAAAATAGAAAAATCGTAACTTTAATAAAAAGGGGTGGAAAAGCGTAGGTTGAAATCATAATTAATGTTACATTATCGAAATCATGGCTTATTCTAAAAATAGCTATGATTATTAAAAAAGCTTAATTAAAGTCTCGTGAGATTAATTTGTCAAAGAAAAATAAAATGACAAAATATTAAGAGTCTTCATTTATTTCTAATCTTTCTGAGACGTTTTTTTTTTTTTTTTTTTTTTTTTTTTTTTTTTTTTTTTTTTAAATATTGATGTTTTTAAAAAGTCAACCTTGCTGTTTTTGAAATTTGTATTGTTTCAAGCTTTAACTTATATCATATTATTTATTTCATTTGTCTTCATTCATTAGCAGAATTTAATTTTATTTTTTTATAATAACTAATGCATTGTTTCATATGCAATTTCAATTTTCATTTCGTATTAAGCATTTTTATATTAATTGGTACACTGAATTAAATCCTTAAGATACTCACATATTCCATGGGCATTTCAAATTTGTATTTTAAAGAAACGATAATAATATCATATGATTAGCACTAAAAATTTCTTTTACTTATTTAGTGTGTTAATGTATATTTTTAAAAGACTCTACTTAAAATATATTTCGTTGTTATCTATTCTTTAAATCGCTACATACACATGTTTAAGTGTGGAGAAAATTAATTCGATAAATTATTACACTTTTTATACCTCAACATACGATAATCTGTTTACCAAGTTATTTACCAATGGCTGCTAGATTTTTTTTTTTTTTTTTCCTTCTATTAGTTCACACTCTCCCTCTATATATCTTGTTCAAATTTTCAATCGTTCATAAAATACTTTTTATTCATCCACTCAAGTTCAAATACATTTTGTTTCTGAACCTGTAGTGGATGACACTGGATGTTAATACAGTTTTTTCAAATATTAATTCAGTAATAAAATTTAATTAATTAATTTTTGGTAAAATGAATGAAAATTATTTATAAAGGACTTTCTGCAATATAGGGGGAAAAAAAAGTAGGAATTGACTTATTTTTATATATATATATATATATATATATATATTACTTTTTTCATATCCAATTTGAAACCGTTAATAACATCAAAACTATATTAAAATTTATTTTTTCAAAATAAATTATTATTTAAAAATTTTGTTTTTATATTACTTGTTATGCTTCAACATACGACAATCTGTTTACCAAGTTATTTACTAATGACTGCTAGATTGTTTTTCTTGTTTAAAAAAAAAAAAGAAACAGAAAGCAAATTATTTATAAATTTTCTCTTAAATCTACGAGCCACTTGACTCTCAAACAGAAAACCTATTCCAAAAATGAACTACCACCCTTCCTATAATATCTCGAAAAAAAGTAAACAAGTGCAAGAAAAATGGAAATGTTCCCACGGGTTGGTGGGACGAGAGCATAATTTTTTTCCCCCCCAAGAGCTCTTAACTAAATGGTCAGCGCAACCTGTAATCATGTTGTACCATTACTTTTAACTCTCTGCACTGCGCCAAACGCGTAGAGTAGAGCAAAAGAGTGGAAGCCGAGTTTTCCAGACGTAAATTGACCAACTTAAGGTTCCACGAATGCCTTCTTCCCCAATTACGGAACAGGCTTGGACTGCCATCCGACACATTTCGAGCCCCCCAAAACATCGTTAGTTCTCCTCTTTATCTTTCCCTGAAGGAGCAATCATTGGCAATTTGATTCTGCGGTTCCTCTAACTGCCACCTCCCCCAATTTACCTGTAGATCCCGCCCTTCTTAAATGACCAATGATTTTCCCTCCTCTATTTTAGCTATACCCTCCTCGCATTCACGTTTTCTCATTGTTTTTTTGTTTTTTATTCCTTTTTTGCAATCGTCATTTGGGCAATCACATGGTGGTTTCTTCTAGTGTTCTGTGTGTGTCTCTGTTGCTGCTCTTTGGCTTTTTAAACTACGTGCAATAATGCCGCCATGCCTGTTATTAAGCCTTAACCTTTTGAATCGGGTTCAAACTCTCTCCAAGCAGGATCTTTTGGCTTGTTATTAGCACATTGTTTTGGCTTGAAAAGGGCGCCACTACAGCAATGACACTTATCTAGAAGTTTTTAACTTTTGTTTTGTTTTGCTGTTTATTGCTGCGTTTGTACTTGTACTTGGGGTTTTTGATTCATGCCCACTTTTTTTCTTTTTCCCCCGTCTGGTATATGTGACAAATGATATCGTGGGTAGTTATTATAATTACAGCATTTACATTTTATCGGCACGGTTAATACAAATCTATCTCAATTTCTTGGTGCAAAAGTGGCGGATGGAACTGTTTCTTTCATTTTCTCTAACCCCCTCCCCCTACACATTGAGTAGGAATCCCATTGGCCTGCTTGTAGGGTCTTGTTTTACGTCAAAATTACATCGCCCATGAGTGGCATATCTTCAGGAAACGTGTAGACATCAATCCTTTTCGTGCCTGAATAGTCGTTCCAGATAGTTGGGCTCTTCGAAATTTGCTGCCTTCTTATAAATTGTTCTATGAACTCCCATGAGGTTCAATTGGGGCACGGACGTTCTCTTACCTAGTAAGTACTTGATTTTTTTAATAAATATTATTTAAATAAATCGGTTTAATTCAAAATATTAAAATATTTTTCTTATTTTTTTTTTTTCTTAAACATGTTTTGCACTTCAAAACAATATTAATTAATTAAACATGCTAACAAAACAAATTAAACATGTTTTATATTTTGTACTTCAAAATTTTTATCAAAAATTTTGAATTCTAATAAAATAAAAAATACTACAGAATTTAGTCAAATATTTTAATAATTTCATTTCATTAGAGGTTTAAATTTTTCTTAGCCAATGAGAATGTCAATTTTTTAAAAAAAATTATAGATATAAAATAAATTCTCGAAATTAAACTATTCTCTTTTGGATTGGAAATACTTTTTTTGCTATTTTATAAATTCAGTTTATTGCATTTAACTTTTGAAATCACTGAGCTAATTTTTTTTTAATTTTTTCTCTTTCGATATAACTTTTATTCTTGTTTATTTTATTGTTTTGGTTTTGGTTGCATTTATAACGAAGGTGTTATAAGAAATAAAGAATATAGATGACCAGAATACAACTTGACCTAAGATTAATTTGTTTGACTGAAATAGTTTATGAAAATTATATATATATATATATATATATATTTCTTGAAATATATTCCTTGTATTCCAGAAATGACAAAACAGAAAAAGAATCAATAATATTCGCATTGAATATATGGATATGCTTTTAAAACAATCTGGTCAAAATATTGGATAAGATAAAAATTGTTCTCTAACTATTTTAAAGTTACAATTTTATTTTCAATTAATAAGCAGAAGTGAAAAAGATGAGTTTGAGGGGTTTTTCTTACAGCTAAAGTAAACATTTATTAATAATTAATTAAAAAAAATTTTGTAAAATAAATTGTTAGCTTCATTTATTTTGCAGAGATTTGAGAATAGCTAACTTTTTTTACTTTTATTTCATTTCAATTTTTGATTATTTACATATCATTTTTTTTATATTAGACTGCAATTAATATTTCTTAACTGCATTTAGGTAAGTAAATATTATGCGGATTAATAATTCTATAGCCTAACATCGTTATAAATAACTCTGATTTTTCGTCTGATATTCAGATTATACATTTTTATTTTAATGAAATAGAAGGAAAATATTTTCACGTTTTGGTATAAATTAAACTATTTGAATGTAGCTTAATACAAATATGTTATTATAAATTTTCAAACTTTTTATTTTATTACCTAATTGATTTTTAAAACTATTTAATTTTAATTTAAAATTTTTTAAATTCTCATTTAACTTTCCGTCAAATTCTTCATTTGTTCAGTTGGTAATATTAACAAACTTTTTAATTATCGAATGAATGTAGCACTTATGCTGAAAAACTGATATTTATTACACGAAAGGTATAAATATTTGAATTTAAATATAAACAAGTAATGTAAACAAATTTTTTAAAGTCAATTCCTACTTAGGTCAACAAAGAAAAATTTTAATTTAGTTACTTTTTTATTAAAAAATAAAAGGATAGTGTTTTTTAAAAGAGATATTTTTCTCTCATATAAAACTAAAATTAATGAATTAAATTTAATCAATGAATTAATAATTGAAAAAACTGCATTAACATCCAGTGTCATCCACTGCAAGTTTCAATAAATGTATTTGAAGTTGAGTGGATGAATAGAAAGTATTTTATGAACGATTGAAAATTTGAACAAGGTATATATAGGGAGAGTGGGAGCTAATAGAAGGAATTGAAAAATATAAGCTATTAAAACATCTTTTTAAATAAAAAATATGTAAGTATATTTAATTTAATATTATATATGTGCCAATCTTTCTTTCCGCATGTGTGTGCTGTGAGACTTTTATAAGAATAAAAGACTTTTATAATATTTTGAATTTGATTAGAATACGTTTTAATTCACACTCTAGGGAAAGAAAAAAAATTTTTTAATAATTTACCGAATTTAGCATCTCCAATATATACACATTCCTAAATTTGAAGAGACTTGACCTTACCAAAATATGCCAAATTTGGCCATTTTCGAAATCATGCCAAGGGTATGAATTAAATTGTATTTTATGAATGACCGAAAATATCCTGAAATTATATGCACAAAATAGTTAATCTCATTTAATCTAAATTAAAATATTTTTCATATGCGTTTTCAGGAATGCAATTTTTGTACTTCAAAAATTATATCTGAAATTTAATATTCTTTAAAATTTTTATATTCATTTTATTGAAATCAAAATATAATTCCTATAGCCATTATTTAATATATAAATCAGAGATGCTATTTCATAATTTGATTTGAATCCAGTAATATTATGCCTATTCTGTTCGCATGTGTTGATTGTGAGCGTGCATCTATTCGCTAATGTAAATTTTAAAAAGGGTATCAGAATAAAATTGCAGAAATTAAATATATCAAAAATGTTTTTTAATATTAAATTTTATCTTTTTGAATATAATTTACTGCGTTATCTTTTAATGTAATATAATTAATAATAATCTCTGTATTATTTGATTTGTAATCAAAAGAGAAATTATAGTGAAATTATTTTCTCTATTTTTCATTGAAATAAGAATTTATTGTATGAAAAACAATCAGCAAAACAATCAAAGTTCGAACAGCGTTAGTTTATTCGATTACGAATATGTATTAGATTTGCTTCCTTAAATACAGTTGGCGAATCATAATTTGCTGGAGAATATGTCTTGATGCGCTAAATGCATGTTTAATTTTTATTTATTTATTTTTAAACCACTTAATTTAAATTATCAGAAGCATATAACTATTTTATACTGTAATGTGAAACTCCACCCCCTCCAAATATCGTATTTCTGGCCTTTTGGTACCACAGGCCTCAGTTTCGAATCTTGGCTGTGGCATGGATGTTTGTGAGTGTTACGGAATCCCTTTTAAATGTATGTCCCTCGTGAGCACAAAATGACCGTACAAATAGAACCAAATATTGCATGGAATTTTAAAATTTATTTTTAAAGCATTTCTAAATATTATTATTAAATTCTATCTATTTAAATATAAAATATTTGATGAGCCTCATACTTTAATTATGCACGGAAATTAAATAAGAATTGAATTGCATAATACTTTAGAAATGTTTCAATTCTGGCTTGTTCTATTTTAAGAAAACAACTTTTTTTTTTTATATATATTTATGAATGCTAATTCTAATGCTAATGAATTTATTCTAAAATGTTATACAAAAGAAGGATTTTTTTTCAGGACGATTCATTATTACTTCATAAATCCAATTTAACTCTTTGTGAATTTACATGCGCGAGTTCTTACTATAATTATTAATTATTAATTCTTACTACAATTTTAAGAAGTGTTAATTTCAAACCAGGATAGGAAAGACATTTTCTTTTTCGAAACTTAAATGCAAACTTATATTGAGACATTCAATAAAAAAAATGTAAATTATTCTTTTTAGAATGAAGTAGAAATGAATGGCTTTTACATATATGCATAAATTTTTTTTTATATTATTATTTTACAAAAGAATTTACATGGCCAATTCTTTTGCGACATTTGAACTTTATGTCACCTTATGTGCGTGAAATATAAAATTAAAAAAACATTTTGGTGTGAAGTAGTGAATAATTTTTGATGTAAAATTTAGCTGTTTCGTGCATGTGTGGTCTAAACAAACTGAATATTTTCCCAAACCACTAGAGTTTCTTGTTAGGAAAAATATTAATAATCGGTGAGATCTCTGACTCATAGAATACTCCAAAAATAGAAATGCTGAATTTACGGGAAAAATGGCGATATTTTAAAAAAAATGAGTATATTTTAAAGAGTTACTATAATCTAATTTTTTGACTGATTTTCTGACTCATGGAATACTCCAAAAATAGAAATGTTGAATTTACGGAAAAAAATTGTTCAGCATATTTTAAAGAAGTATTATAATTAATTTTTTTTTTCATAGCAGTTTTGTCAAGCAACAATTCTGGATTATTAAAAATTTCCAGTTTGCCTCTTTAATGCATAAAATTATTTGAAAGCCGGTTTCTTTTTTGTCTTTTAAGTAATATATTTTAAAAATGACTTTTATTCAATTTCATTCAAATTTGAGTAAAAAGTTCAGCTTTTGGCCCATACGAATCTATTTTTAACACTCTGGTTGGCTGCAAAATTTCACTTCTTAATTTTATTAAATGCTTTTCACAGCTGTGTTCTTAAATATGAAGCCATAAAGAAAAAAAGATCCTAGATATTATAAGTCAGTCGTTCTTTTTTTTTTTTCTTCCCTCAAAAAAGAATCAGTCCTTTGATTTCATGAGCTTCTAGAGCAGGTGTGGCCAACCCAAGTGATCTTGCTGGCCACTTTGGACATGCATTCTAACTCCATGGCCGCTATAAAATTATATATCCCCATAAAAAAGACAATGAGTTATTATTTTTGTGTTTACTATTATTCTTACATGTAAACATAGATAATATAATAATAATGACACTAAACGCACATTGTAAAGGAATATATAACACTCAAAATGAATTATAAAAATATATAAATATAAACGAAATAAAAAAAAAATGAAATCATGCAAAAATATTTATTTTACGAGTGCGGTATTTGTTTGAACAAGAATATTATTTTAAAATCAAAGTTTTTTTTTTTTTTCATAATTTCGACATTTAATTTCGAATAGATGGATGCACAAATAATGTATTTTTTTTAATACATTGATTTTCACTACTTTGGCCATTATAAAATAAAAATATTTTGTAAAAGTGTGATAAATCTGACGGGGCAGAAAAATATTTATTGCTGGTTGGCTATCCCTGTTCTAGAGCATATCAATCAAATTTTAAAAACCGTTATACATTTTTCAGATTAAATAAACATTCAATATTTCCTTAAATTTAAATATTTTTTTCTAAGATTTTAAAATAGAATTCTTAACTAAGGTATTCTGAACTATCTGAAAAGTTCGTTCAAAACAATCAGTTGAAATGAGTAAGAATAGACAAAGAAGTCTTTGTAGAAAATGTTAAACTACCTTCGCTTATAGAACATGGTTTAAAAATTATTTAAAATAAAAAATTTTAATATATAAAATTGTACAGCATTGATAATATTTAATTATACTATCACAATAGTACATTAAAAAGAAAAATAATATGTAATGAACTTGCAGATTTTACTTTCAAATGCTACGAAAAATACTTTACAAACATTTTCTAATATTAATAATATTAAAAATAATAAATTATTTATCTATAATTTTGAATCAATATTTGAATTAATATTTATAATTTATCTATTTATAAGTTTATTATATATATATATATATATATATATATATATATATATATAGTTTATAGTATGAGAACAGTTTTTGATATTATATATATAGTTTTTGATAATCTAACAAAGTTTTCAAGATTTCAATATATTCTTTTACTGCATCCTTATTCAGTCATCTTATAAGTCACTTTAACTGTTATTAGGACACAAAGCGAAGTGAACAGGTGCAGGAACATCTGCTTTTCAGAAATATTAATTCCTTTGTTCAATAAAAGAGAAAACATTTCTTCTAAATAAATAAATGATGAGATAGCACGATTTATTTTTACAGTTATTTCCTTTTACTCACTTCTATTTATTATTCCATAATTGTTATGTAATTATTGATAAAGTTATAATTGGAATATTACTGATATAAATCAGTCTAGAGTCTCAGAAAAAAAGATAAAACATTAAATTAAAAATAAAAATAAAAAATTTTTTTGAAAATATAATTTATCTATTTATGCAATTAAACAAAAATATATGTATACATATGACTTTTTTTTTTTTTATTCAAAAGCTATTACTTTTTTTTTTAAAGCACTATTATATAAATAATTTTATTTGATTTCCTTTTGCAATGTATAGAAAAAATATAACTCTAATGTGTGATTTTATTTTTCGTATAACAAAGATATATAAACTGTATTATAAACAACGTATAAGCATAGAGTTAAAAACTTAGTTTCAAAATTTAATTTTTAAATTGCAGCATTAAAGCAACAACAAAAAAAAATAATAATAGCTTCCATTTTTTTTTTCCCTACATTACAACTCTTTTCAAGAACTGCCACCCAAATGTATAAAAAATTGTTTATTAAAATAATTTTTTTGCTCAAAATTATTACATACCTTAAGTTTTATTTATTTTTTTTTTTATCAAACGAAGCAAAGTAGTTATAAACTCATTTGTAAAAAAAAAAAAAAATTTTGGTTTGATGTGAAAAATAAATTGCATGATTTGCTACAACAATATGTTTCAATATTTTGAGTTCGACTAAGTTTCAATATATCGTTAATAAAAAAAAAAATCGTTAATTAATCTTGATAAAAAATAAACACACACATCGATCAGGATTTTTTTTTATTGTTTTTGTAATTTCAAATAATTCCAAATCCAATGATTGAAAACTTAGTAATTTTTTTTTTTTCTTTATTCAGACCTCATTAAAATAACACAACTTGCAAACTTTTCTTTCTTTTTAAAAAAAAAAAAGAAAAAAAAAAAAAAAGATGAAACATCTTCATCATTTTTTGCAGTCATTAATGGAAATCAAGAAAAAAAAATGGTGGGAGGAGAGTTTCTTTTATTTCGCGTTCTCGGAAATCTCGTTTCAATGAAAATTTAATTAGTTTTTATTTTATACTCACAGGATAATTCCCAGTACTCGCCGAGGGAAAACGTTATTGAAAAACAGAACATTCTTTTTTTTTTTTTTGTTCCATCCGAAGTTATATTTAATGCTCCTTTATATTCTGAGAATCGATTGTTAATCAAAGCAAGAATCTTAATTCAAAAGTCATTGTTTAACGAATTATGATTGAAAACGTTATTAACTGTTCAATTATTTTAATTGAAGCTACTGAAATCCACGGGATGTGCTTTATCTTTTCTGACTATAACGCCAGAGTAATAATAGGATTTGCTTGTTTAGTAAATGACTAGGAGCAATTTTTAAATTTTTGCCGGACTTCGGTTCAAGTCCACCGAAGGCTTTCTTTGCTTTTCAGAAATGAGAGACCCAACAGAAATTTAAATAATGTTCGCGAGCATATCACATCTACTACCCGACACATCCCATACGACAAGTTTATGAGTGGCAATTATTTTTAAAGTCTTTTTGAAAGACGATGTCGTACATTTTCAATTCCTTCTATTAGCTCACACTCTCCCTATATATATCTTGTTCAAATTTTCAATAGTTCATAAAATACTTTTGATTCATCCACTCGAGTTCAAATACATTTTTTTGAACTTATAGTGGATGACACGGGATGTTAATACAGTTTTTTTTAAATATTTATTCAGTAATTAAATTTAATTCATTAATTTTAATTTTTTTTCGATTTAAGTTGCATATATCTACCCATAGATGGCGCCAGATAAACTTAAAAAAATGAATGACAATTATTTATGAAGGACTTTCTGCAATAGAGTGAAAAAAATAGGAATTGACAGAATTTTATATATATATATATATATAACTTGTTTTCACTCATTTGCTGGCTGCTCGTAGTTATATGTAAGTATTTGGGTGATGTATTCTTTTGGAGCTATTTAGCTCTTGGGGCTCCATTTCAGATAGGACGGATTAAATACAGTTGAAACACTGAAAATTGACAGAATATATTTGCAAATATAATAAAATTAACTTCCAATCATAAAGAAATAAAATTTAAGACGCAAAATTTTAGTTTAATTTCTAATTTAATAAAATTTTGCTTGGAACGTTTTAAATCATAATTGGGAACGTAAGAGTCAGTCTCCTGTATTTCAGTAATTTCAAGATTAATAAGCATGTCCAAAAATTTAACAGAGATGTATTTAAGAAAATCTTTTAAAGAAGAATGTTAATAGCTTTGTAGATATCAGAATTTGCACATGAACCATTTAACAGAGGTCATTTGGTGGATAGGGTAATTTTGTAAAGTTTTAAGCGTTTTTAAGTTAGATTTAGCTGCATAGGACCAGAATGGGCAAGTGTACATGAGAATTGGGAGAAGCATAGCCGTATAAAAAGAAGAATTTTGTTATCCCTGGCCAAGGTAGAATTTCTATTTATATGTTGTTTGAGTTTTCTGAAGGCATTACGAAATTTAGCTTTGGTGTGCAGAAAATGCATTTCCAAATTAAATGATGATCCAGAATAACTCCTATATATTTAGTTTGACTATTCCAAGGGATAATATTATTATTAATCATGATCACAGGTTTTTACTTTTATTTCCAGTTAATAGTAGTAGAAAGAGCATTATCTTGATTGAAGTAAAACATTCGACCATTGGGAAAAATGGTCGAATGGTTAAATACTCGTCTCACATATAAATAAGCCAACCGATGGGAAGTAAACAAAATAAGTTTTCATCTTCCTTATTTAAATATACATAAACTATCAAAAACAATTTCTTTTTATTTTAAATGTAAGCAAAGTTTTCAAAATTTTAAAATTTCTACTACTTTTCAAATTATTATGTTTTTAATCGGTCTATTTTTTTTTTTTTTTTTTTTTTTTTTCAATATCTTTGAAACGTCTTTTCTCAACTTCGTGCACTCTGTGACAACTTTTTTTTTTAAAAAATATTGTTCTTTGAAAATACTATATAAAAAAAAAAAACACTTGAAAAAAAGGGGGATAGTAGCAAAATCTCATAAATAAAAATAACGTTGAGTTTAAATCCTGCATTGAGTGCTTAAAGATGTGAATGGAAAATTGTCATAGAGATTGAAACAAGTAATATAAAAACATTTTTAAAGTCAATTCCTACTTTTTTTTTTACTCTATTACAGAAAGTCCTTTATAAATAATTTTCATTAATTTTTAAGTTTATCTGGCGCCATCTATTGGTAGATATTAAATCTAAAAAACCTAAAATGAATTAATCAAATTTCATGAATGAATTAATATTTGAAAAACTGTATTCACATCCAGTGTCATCCACTACAAGTTCAAAAAAAAATGTATTTGAACAGGAGGGGATGAATAGAAAATATTTTATGAACGATTGGAAATGTGAACAAGATATTTATAGGAAGAATGCGAGCTAATAGAAGGAATTGAAAAACTAAAGCCCTTTTTATTTCCCTCCCAAAAAAATAAACTCAAAAAACGGATTATTCTACTCAAAGAGAAATGTATCCTTTGGAGCAGACAAACGAAATATCTCGGCTGTCATTTCTGATCAACATTTAACTTGGAAATAGCACATTCTTTATATGAAACAAATGTTCACTATTAATTCTTCGATTAGCATTAATTCTAATAATACACTGCCGTTCTGAGACTTGCTATCACCTATTCTTACGTCTGCAACTTTCAAAATCTGAACTCCCGACAAAACAGGATTGTTCTTCCTATTTTAAAAGCTAAATGATGTATGCATTATGAAGAACTTTATTATTCCGTTAATCTTCTCGCACAAAAAACTTTCATTAAAAAACACTTGAATAGTCTAGAAAATCGTAATAATTCCAGTTTTTTTTTTAGTTCTATGCACCTTATGAAAACATTAAAAAACGGTATAAAATTCTGTTATAATAATTTTCTCTGCATATTTTCTATACAGCATTTTGGTTTTTAAATTTAAATTTTTGCTACTTATTTTTTAATTCGCTATTTAATAAACTTTTTTTTTAGTTGCTGGGTATATACCAATTTTTGCTAAATGAATATTTAATTTCCACTTCAAGCAAGTTCATTATATATTATTTTTCATTTTAATGTAATTTTAATACAATTTTATATATTAAAATTATTTATTTAAACAATTTTTAAGCCCTGTCCTATAAACGGAGGTAGTTTTTAATTCAGCACTTTTCGAGCTGTTGTGCTCCATCGCATTACCAAAAAACAGTTTGATTAAATCACTTAACAACAAATATAATTTCAATCATTAGAATCTCTCTCTATATCACATAATAAAAAAATGTGCAATCAGATGCAGACAAAACACTTTCGGCACATGATAACAAAAACACAAATAATTCGTGAAATAAAACAGTCACAATTGCCAAATTTTGCTCACATATTTAGAAAAGTTATACAAAAAAGGCTGTACAAAATTCAATATTTTGATCAGTATGTCCTTTTTTAATTTATTTATATCTCTTAAATTATTAAAATGTCTGCGTTTGACTGCTATTGCGTTCTATTGCACACACCTCAGCATATTTATTTATTTTTTTTTTCAATTCCTTCTATTAGCTCCCACTCACCCTATATATATCTTGTTCAAATTTTCAATCATTCATAACATACTTTTTATTCATCCACTCGAGTTCAAGTACATTTTTTTTAACTTGTAGTGGATGACACTGGATGTTAATACAGTTTTTCAAATATTAATTCAGTAATTAAATTTAATTAATTCATTTTTTTTTAGATTTAATATCTACCAATAGATGGCACCAGATAAACTTACAAAAATGAATGAAAATTATTTATAAAGGACTTTCTGCAATAGAGTGAAAAAAAGTGGGAATTGACTTACAACTTTTTATATATATATTACTTGTTTTTATGATTGATTGAACGATTTCCAACAACTGAAATTATATTTGTCGTTAATAATACATCAGGCGAAAGAAAAAAAGAACAATACACTATCCTCTTTAGAGATTGTTATTTAAAATGGTTTATTTTTGAAATAAAAATTTAATTATTCTTAATTCACTGTTGTATTATTGTTGTATTTTAAATAAAATCGAATTTTTAAATTTGAATTTAAAGAAAAAAAAATCCACTTTAATTTTTGATTTAATACCCTTTATATGTTATCAAAAATAAAATAAACTAAGTGTTATAATTAGGCCCCCAGCATAGGCGAGGAGAGGACGAAGCATAGAGGTGAAAATCAGAAGTTTATTATGTCTACTCATGCTCGATTTTCTTGGAAGCTCTTGTTTAAAATCTTGGAAGCTCAACAAAATATGACCATTAGACAAATAACGAATGCTAACTAGTTCATGAGAAACGCTGATATTCAAAGAGCTATCTCATTGCTACCTCTCAAAAATTACTGGAAAAAACTTGCAGAAATATTCTTCAATGATATTGACAGCCACCAACATCTGCCCATTCAAGAGATCGAACACTCTAATTTTAAAAGACCTAGGAACATTCTGCTCTAACCTACCTAAATTCAATTTTAAAGCGTTGGACTTTTTCAATCCTCACGATTTCCTTTAATCTCTGGGCATTGCCAATGTTTTCATTCTTATATGTTTGTCACCACCGGAGATGAGGCCCCTGACGGGGTCAATGAGCTCCAATAATCTTCAACATCATAATAATAAACTGAGTAAAACATATAAGATTTAATCAATCAGTTTTTTTGGTTATTGGTAATTCGATGAAATACAACAACTCCAAAGGTGCTTCCTCTTCGGTGAAAACTAAATATCCAGTAAGCAAAAATTGATAGAGACTCAGAAAGTAGAAAAATAATTTACCAATTTTGGCGGATATGTGTCCTATTAAATACTATACTATTGCTACTGATTTTAAGAAGGATGTAAAAGTTCACAAAATGTTTTTTCAAAACCATGGTTCGCAAACCATGGAAAAAACCTCATAGGAAGATTTAAGGGGCGTATTGAACGAGCCCAATTTTCTAAAGATAAAAATTTAAGTAAGTGAAAAAATAACCAGAATAATAAGGAAAAACATTAATTATGAACTTAAAATTATTATTTGATTGATAAAGAATTTCTGATTTTAAATATAAAAATATAAAAAGCTGATTCCTTTTTGCTAATCGTATTTAAAGTCATTGTGTTTTTTTTATGTGGTGAGTATCAAAATAGGTCATAACAGATATTTCTTAGTAACAGAGAAAAAAATTATTATAATTATTGATCATATCATTTGAATAATAGTCATAGAGTGAACTGTTTCATCAGTACATCAGACGAAAAGAGAAAAATAAAAATACACTACCCTTTTAGAGATTGTCAGTTAAAATGGTTATTTTGAAATAAAAAAACCTAAATATTCATAGTTCACAATTGTTGTATTTTTAAATAAAATCGATTGTTGTTTTTAAATAAATCGATTGTTATATTTTAAAATTGTTGTATTTTAAATAAATCACAATTGTTGATACCCAACACAATTGTTGTCCCATTACAAATCACAATTGTTGTATTTTTAAATAAATAATCCAGCTACAGAAAAAAATATTTTGATTTCTGAAATTTTGATTTAAAAAAACCACTTAATACATTGTTACACATCATCAATTGTTGTCCCACAACAAATCACAATTGTTGTATTTTAAATAAATAATCCAGCTACAGATAAAAATATTTGATTTCTGAGATATTGATTTAAAAAAAAAAAACACTTTAATACATTTTTATTTAAAAAATCACTTTATTATAAATAATCAAAATAAAAATATTCTGAAATATTGAGTAAAAAAAAACATATAAGTTTTTATATTATTGTCAAAATAAAATGAAATACAATTACTTTACTATTATATTTCATTATTTTCATATTTTCAGATGAAAATTAAATTTCACAATTATAGTTACAAATCTGAAATTGTTGGAGTTTCATAAAATGATTCATTTAGATAACAAAAAAAAAATGTCTCAAAGCGATATTTTTTTACAAATATTTCAATAACATTTTAATTCATTTTATTTATAAGTTATACAAAATTGAAAATGAATTAGTAGATACGTATGAATTTCTTTCTTCTTTTTTTTTATTATTGTATTAGTTACTTTTGCTTCTAGAGTAACAGCTTTATAAAGTTGTTTTACAGTTAAATAAACATCTTTATAAAGTTGTTTATTTAAATATTGTTTTAATTTTATTACATCTTTTATGATATTTATTTCCTTCCACAAATGCTTTTCCTTTAAATCATTCAAAAAATTTTTCGCAATTTTGATTTTCTTAATATGCAAAAAATTAAAATAGTGTTCCCAAGATAATTAAAGCTTTACATTTGCATATAAAATATTTATTAATATTTTTTGCATGGTAATTAAAAAAATTAAAATGCATTTATCTAATTTTTTGAAAATAATATATTTTTTAAAAATACATTGACTATTTATTTTTAAAAAGACATTTGTTTTGCTTTAAATTAAAAACTGCTATTCCTTGCTTGTTTCTGATTATTAATTTGCTTAACACTATTCTGATATTTCGATCTTCTAACGAGCTTCGAA
Organism: Caerostris extrusa; assembly: GCA_021605095.1. NCBI lineage: Eukaryota > Metazoa > Arthropoda > Arachnida > Araneae > Araneidae > Caerostris > Caerostris extrusa. Next base: position 26,037 of record BPLR01014306.1, on the reverse strand, counting down.
AATCCCTTTATTTATTATCTTCTTATCCACAATGTTGCTGCTGACTGGATATTTTTTTTATTTCCTACAAAAACATTTTTAACTTTTTAACTCATCAATTTTTAGTTTAAGAAAAACGAATTGAACAATGCTCTTAAAATAAGATTCATTAAAGAAATACACTTTATTCTGTGACTGTACGCTAGGAAAAAACAAAATATATTGTTCTTTAACAAGTATAACATTCTTTAATACCTTCAGACTTTAATTGGATGACCAAAAATGTTTTAACTACATTTTTTTTACGTAATTATTTCTCAGATCTTTCAGAAAAAAAAAACACTAAATCATATAAATATCACTAATCCATACAAATTCTCTACGTAGTTAAATTAGTAAAATTATTTGTTTCAAATGTAAAAATGATGAACTAAAATGGATTCATTTCATATTTTAATTTTTAATATAAAATATAATCAAATTCTATTTTGATACATATTTGTTTGGAAGTCACTGTTAAGTTCAGGGATAGATTTAAATGATTATGAGCTACTTTTTCCTTTATATTCATTTTTTAAATATGAAATACACCCATTTCTTATATTTGAATCAGAATGAATTAAAACAAATTATACTTAGCCATTTTTGTTTATCTTTGAATGTCCCAAGATAAAAACCATTCAATATTTTTGTCAACCATTTTTTTCATACCTTTTAAACTATTATTTTAATCGAACAGCAGCTGAAGTAAGTTAAGAATTTTCCTTTGAATTCGCTAACATTTAGTTTCTTTTACAAGAAAGGTTTTTCACAATTATTACTCACACATTTTAAGTAGATTGCAGTCGTTTCAGTTAAGAATAGGAAAACATTTTCAGTTACTTAATACAGTTACTCCGCGTTCGAAATAATATGGATGCGGTTATGATGCCGGTGAAAAGATGTCCCTCTCCCCAAAATAAATAAATACAAAATAAAAACCTATCATCTGATTAAAAAAAAATTTGATTTTTTAGAGGTACATAGAAATGCAGTTGAATGATGTGTGTACTTTTTAATAATAAATAAATATTCCATTATATTTAACTCTGTGACATTGCATGTAGCTGTATTGTGTAGAGAGGAAGACAAAAACCTGAAATAAAAGTATAAAATGTAGACTAATCTCTTTTTTATCTGATCGCCTTTTTTTAAATTTCGTAACTGAACTGAAGTGTTTGATTAAATACATTTTTTATTATTTCTTACACTTATAATAAACCATATATAAATAAAAAACAAGTAATATAAAAAAATTTTAAAGTCAATTCCTACATTTTTTTTTTCCACTATATTGCAGAAAGTACTTTTATAAATAATTTTCATTCATTTTTTTTTAAGTTTATCTGGCGCCATCTATGGGTAGATACATGCAACTTAAATCTAAAAACTAAAATTGATTAATTAATATTTGAAAAACTGTATTAACATCCAGTGTCATCCACTAAAAGTTCAAAAAAATGTATTTGAACTTGAGTGGATGAATAAAAGTATTTTATGAACGATTGAAAATTTGAACAAGATATATATAGCAGAGTGAGAGCCAATAGAAGGAATTGAAAAATATATATGAATTCTAAATAACCAAAACTAACTTGCCGCTTTTCAAATAAAGATTCAAAATCTTAATTTTTCAGTTATATACCTTCCAATGTTTTGTGTTAACGTAGGAATGTGTTTTAATTAAATAAAAATATATATTACTTTACAGCACTGCATTTTCAATTAGGCTATAAATGTAAGTGATTAAAAGGCTATACAATTATTGTGGTTAATATTCCAAAGAAAAATATGAAAATATAAGTACAATACATGTTCAGTACAGTAATTTTATCTTTAAACATTTTTATTTTACATTTTAATGTTCTCATTTGTAACTAAACTAACTCATTTGTAATTGTAATTATTTGTAACTCATTACATTTAATTAATTATTAATTGTATATAATTTTATTCCAATTAAACAAACTCATTTGTAACTCTTATAATATTAACTCAATAGATAGTGCTTATTTTTTATTCATTATTTTACCTTGAAAATAAAGCTGTTAGTTTATAACTATGATAAATACTTTGTCTCTGGATAGTTGTGTTATAGTTGTATTGTCATTGTTTTTCTGATAAATCTTTCACAAAATATATGTTTAATTTTAACTCTATTACAACAATTCAAATAATAATCAGAAGTTTCATAAGTGCTGCTTCATTTTAAATTCAGATTTATACAGTTTAGCACAGTTGTAATAAATTGGATTGTGACAAACATACTTATCAAGTTTATTGTAAGAATTTACTTAATAGTTTATATTGAAAATTTTCTGAAAAAATGTCAATGAAATTATTATTTTGTTTATCTATTTATAAAAGTATACATATAGAAATTTATGAGAAAGTGTTTTATTTGTAGAACAAGTAATATAAGAAAAATTTTTTTTTGAAGTCAATTCTACTTTTCATTCACTGTATTGCAGAAAGTCCTTTATAAATAATTTTCATTCATTTTTTTAAGTTAGAAAAAATTATCTCTTTCTCTCTCACTAGTTTATTCACATGTTTCATTTTCCATTTTGTTCCCATTTTTAATTATTGTTTAAAAAAAAAATGTATTTGAACTTCAGTGGATGAATAAAAAGTATTTTATGAACGATTGAAAATTTGAACAAGATATATATAGGGAGAGTGTGAACTAATAGTAGGAATTGAAAAATATTATTGATCATTATGTTATCTGATTATTATTTTCAATATAAATTTTTAACTATGATTAACATATTATAAGATCTAAGATAAATTTTTAATTGAGTTTATTATGCAAATTATACAGTATTAAAACATCAAAGTCTTTTGTATAACGTTTTATTGTTTACCTAATAGTCCATTCATATTCTAACATAAAAACTTTGTCGTTCGTCAATTTCGTCTATTTCATTTTAATGAATTTCTTTAAAATGAAATGCTTAAATCGTTTCTTTTAAATTTAATGCTTACAATATTTAAGTGTATTTAAATTGCAGATAATTTTAAAACAAATATTTAGAGTTTGTAATAGGTTACATAGAGTTATAATTATTTTTACTAAAGAATTTTCTTTTAATTAGAAGAAAATTATTTTGATGTGTGCACTTTATTTATTATCTATTCAATATTTCGTACAAAAAAATAAAGTAATTTTATGTGTGCGATTGATTTATAAAAATAAAATATATTTTTTATGACACTAAAATAATAAAATATATTTTTTAAGATATTTTCTCTTCTCATAATCATGAAAAACAGATTTGCTTTTATATACATTTCATAAGTTATTTTAGAATGCATTTCAAAAAATAATTATGCAAATAAGATTTTTGTATTTTTAAATAAAATTTTGTCACTCATTTCGTATGATTAATACTGTTCTTTTATCGTTTGACACAAATAATAAGTTATTATGAATAAATAAATGATTTACTGTAATATATATATTATATTTTTCGATAAATTATATGTTTCATAATGCACACCTAAAAATATACTCTTTTTAATTGCCTTTTTTAAGTAATTCTATTTAATCTACTTTTTACTCTTAATTTAGACTTCGTAATTCAGTAAATCTATTTCCTTTTTTTTTTTTGCATTTCTTGGCTAATTCTTAAATCACTGACAACTGCGAAGTTCCAATTTAAAATGGCGCTGGCTTAATGATTTAACACATCTCGTCCATTCTTAAATTTCAATGAACAGCAAAAATTCAGAAAAAAAAAAAAAAAAATCAGTTAACTTACTTCTTTATCATTATTTCATTTAAATTGAAAATTACCTTGCAAAACGTTTTGTTGTAAGAAGTTACGAACTACATAGCTTTCCCAATTCTAAATTAAGTAGAAATTCCGTTCTATCTCTTCGCATGCAAGAAAATTCGTTACGACGATACAGAAAATAAGTTGAAGAAAAGAGCGGGATTAAATGGAATTTCCTGAAGCTTGTTAGAAGTTTCTCCGAAATTGATCCGGGATAATTACCTGAGGAATGGAATCAATAGTGTTTAAAGTAATAACAGGAGGCCGGAACGATGAAAATAGGATGTGAGTGAGAAATCACTCATAGCTGGATCAAGCTGAAATGATTTTTAAGAAAATTGACAAGATTATTTTTAAATTGAAAACAGATGGTAATGAAAAATGCTTGCTGTCTGATTAGAGAAATATTTTCTTCATTTCGTTAGCTTCGATTCAAAGCCATTTCAATTGGATAAAAATATATATATATATATTAAATTACCTATTTGATGACTTTATTTTTCTTTATCTTCACTTTACATATTACATCGTTCTTTTTGTATCGTTCGTTCCCGTGCAATTCGGAATGCAGGCTAATTTAATGAGTCAATTTAAGATTCATTTTGATGGAAATATAAAATTATTTTCTTTTTTCAATTCCTTCTATTAGTTCATACTCTCCCGATATATATCTTGTTCAAATTTTCAATCGTTCATAAAATACTTTTTATTCATCCACTCAAGTTCAAATACATTTTTTTGAACTTGTAGGGGAGGACACTGGATGTTAATACGGTTTTTGCAAATATATTTCACGGTTACGATGTTAAAGTTGTAAATTGCAGATGATTTTAAAACAAATATTTAGAGTTTTTAACATGTTAGGAACAAGTCACATAGAGTTAAAATTATTTTAATTTCTTTAAATTAGAAGAAAATTATTTTGATTTGTGGACTTTATTTATTACCTATTCAATATTTCATACAAAAATAAAGTAATTTTATTTGTTCGATGGATTTAAGATATTTTTTATGACATTTTCTCTCTTATCCTTTGGCACAAATAATACATTATTATGAATAAATAAATGATTTACTGTAATATATATATATATTATATTTTTCGATAAATTCATAATGCACACCTAAAAATATACTCTTTTTAATTGCCTTTTTTAAGTAATTCTATTTAATCTACTTTTTACTTTTAATTTAGACTTCGTAATTCAGTAAATCTATTTCCTTTTTTTTTTATTGCATTTCTTGGCAAATTCTTAAATCACTGACAACTGCGATGTTCCAATTTAAAATGGCGCTGGCTTAATGATTTCACACATCTCTTCCGTTCTTAAATTTCAATGAACAGCAAAAAGTTAGGAAAAAAAAAAAAAGAAAAATCAGTTAACTCACTTCTTTATCATTATTTCATTTAAATTGAAAATTAAAATTACCCCTGCAAAACGTTCTGTTATAAGAAGTTGCGAACTACATAGCTTTCCCAATTCTAAATTAAATAGAAAATCCGTTCTATCTCTTCGCATGCAAGAAAATTCGTTACGACGATACAGAAAATAAGTTGATGAAAAGAGCGGGATTAAATGGAATTTCCTCAAGCTTGTTAGAAGTTTCTCTGAAATTGATCCAGGATAATTACCTGAGGAATGGAATCAATAGTGTTTAAAGTAATAACAGGAGGCCGAAACGATGAAAATAGGATGTGAGTGAGAAATCACTCATAGCTGGGTCGCTGAAATGATTTTTATAAAAACTGACAAGATTATTTTTAAATTGAAAACAGATTGTAATGAAAAGTTTTGGCAGTTTGAATAGATAAATATTTTCTTCATTTCGTTAGCTTTGATTCAAAGTCATTTTAATTGGATAAGAATATATATATATTTTAAATTACCTATTTGATGACTTTATTTTTCTTTTATTTTCACTTTACATATTACATCGTTCTTTTTGTATCGTTCGTTCCCGCACAGTTCATGATGCAGGCTAATTTAATGAGTCAATTTAAGATTCATTTTGATGGAAATATAAATTTCTCTTTCTTTCTTTTTTTTATTTCAATTCCTTCTATTAGTTCACTTCCTTCTATTAGTTCCTTCTATTAGTTTCTTATATATATCTTGTTCAAATTTTCAATCTTTCATAAAATACTTTTTATTCATCCACTAAAGTTCAAATACCTTTTTTGAACTTGTAATGGATGACACTGGATGTTAATACAGTTTTTTCAAATATTAATTAATTCATTAAATTTAATTAATTCATTTTATTTTTTATTTAAGTTGTATGTATCTACCAATAGATGGAGCCAGATGTAAGAGGAAAATTTCGACTTTATTTGTAAAGGATTTTTCTGCAATATAGTAAAAAAAAAGGAATTTTTTTTTTTTTTTTAATTTATTACTTGTTTTTTTCATGTAGTTTCTGTGAAAAGTGTCACAAGAATCTAACATATTATACCTTGCATAAAAATGTCATTCTATGGTTTAAATATGTGAATCAATAATGCCAAATTCTAACAAATAATTTAAAAAGAAAATGCAAAACATTAACAGTATTCAATTGAAGGATGTGTTTAAAAATTGTAAAAGCTTTAATCCTGCTTTAAAATACATTTTTGGAAAAATTTTTTTTATTCGATGGGTAACCACAGCTAAAAGAATCATAATTTAGATTTAAAATGTCTCCATAATATTATTTCAAATACATTCATTTCGGTAGCTTTGATTCAAAGTCATTTTAATTGGATAAGAATATATATATATATATATATATATATATATATATATATATTTTTTAAATTATCTATTTGATGACTTTTTATTTTTCTTTTATTTTTACTTTACATATTACATCGTTCTTTTTGTATCGTTCCCGCACAGTTTAGAAAGCAACCTAATTTAATGAGTCAATTTAAGATTTATTTTGATGGAAATTTAACATTCTCTTTCTTTCTTTTTTTCAATTCCTTCTATTAGTTCACTCTCTCCCTATATATATCTTGTTCAAATTTTCAATCGTTCATAAAATATTTTTTTTTTTGTTCCTCCACTCCAGTTCAAATACATTTTTTTTTGAACTTGTAGTGGACGACATTGATGTTAATACAGTTTTTCAAATATTAATTCAATAATTAAATATAATTAATTAATTTTAGTTTTTTTTTTATTTAAGTTGCATGTATCTACCAATAGATGCCCCCAGAACAGACAGAATATACAAGAACAGAGCATACAAGAATAGAACCTACAAGAAACAGAATATACAAGAGTGTATATTCTGGCTTTTGACAGGTGGTCACATTAATGTTACTGGACTGTGTATGAACCAATATTGCCAAATTCTAGCAAATAATTTTAAAAGAAAATGCAAAACATTAAAAGTATTCAATTTAAGATTTAATTAATAATACTATTAATCATTAACTTAACAAACTTTACTTAAACTAAACTAAATTTTAATTATCCTTAGAACTTAAACAAAATATTGAATTTCAGATTTAAATAGTTTTTGGTGGGATTCGTTATTCAGTTTAAAAATAAAATTATGTTCAAAAATTAATTATACTATGATATTGTATAGTTGCTTATATTTTATTATTGTTTAACATAGTTTGTTCGTTTCAAAGAAAAAGACCTAATTATTCCTATTTTAAAATAAATTTTTGGTAAAAATCTTTCATTTAATGGGTAACCAAAGCTGAAAGATTCATAATTTAGGTTTAAAATATCTCCATAATGTTATTTCAAATAAGTTTTATTCAAATATTCTGTATAATGCTTTAATAATAAGTTTAATCTAAATACTATACATAATGCATAGATAAGATATAATGATTTGCATATTTAATAATATAATACTCAATAACGTGAATTGAATTAATTCCAAAAATGTATTTCGACGTAATTGGAGCAGAACAGATATTAGTTTGATTTTTATTTAATCACGTTTTTAACTGTGACGTCTTCCATTTCTTTTTTTTTTTTTTTTTTTTTATTTATTATTAATTTTTCATTATTAATTTAATCTTTAGTAGATTTTTTTTTTTTATAAAAAGTATAAGTAAAAGTTTTATTTCTTTAATAAATATTATTTCTTTAATAACTAAGTTGTTGTAAATTATTTATATTAAGTAACTCGGCAAAGAAACTATTCACATTCTTGTTATTTGCTTAAAATATTTTTGAGCTATTTATTTGCTCTTTATCAGTTTTTATAAATTTATTCAATGAAAAATCTATAAAAAAAATTATCAATATATATTCCCTTTGAAGAACTTGAAGAATAAATGTGATGATTTTCCACTCTTGACGATTGTTTGTTTTTGTAAAATTTGTATTATAATAACACAGTAGCTCGTGTTGCATTATTTTTTGTAAAATGTTAAAGTACATTTTCTAATTCATATCATAAATTATCATTTTATAATATGAATTAATAGTTTTTTGATTCATCACTAATAAGTGACAAACTTTGAAAAGTATTATTTTTAAGGCCGTTTTCGTATATTGAAGTTATATTTAACTAATTAGGAATATTCACACGCAATTTCCTTTCGCTTTAAAACTGAATGTCGAAAAAGAAGTAATTTATTAGTTTTATTGAAGGAAAATATGCATATTCAATGCAACATAGTATGTGTTAAATGCAGTTTTTTTTTTTTATATATTTCCAATGGTAAGTCAAATACAAGTAAAAAAAATAACAAGACAAAAAAAAAAAACAAATACAAAAGAATAAACATCCAAAAAAATACATAGATGACCGAAGTCATTGCCTTAAGAGTTCTCTCGCACGCATGTGAAGCGCTGTCTCCGAGTCGCCGTCAAGTACAGCACATCGTTGGAGGTGGTCTCCGTTCATTGGATCTGCTGAATCACATAGAGGGCAGCCAGGGTTTTTATTTAACTTTTAAATTTTAAGAAAAGATTTTAATGCGAGGGAGAGGCTCTGCTGGCAGTCATGGCCAGTCAGAAGACGGAATTGGGCGATAGCATGACGTATCCGATTGTTGGGTATTGTTAAAAGATCTTCAGCTCCCAACGCTTTGACTTAATCTCATCTTGAGTTTGTAACTTGTGACTTTTAGCCACTATTTGTTTGATATGTAATTTTATAGAATGGAGTGATTATATATTTGGAGTAGTCTGGAACCTTTTTTTTTAGCTAGACAATCGTCCTGCTCTTTTCCAAAAGGCCACAGTGGCCATGTATCCACTGAAATATCCCCTGTTTCATTTTTAAAATCAGTTTCCGAAAATAATGTCGACACTGGGAGATTTCCTCTGATGAGGGTAGCTTGATTCAACTAATAACCTGAATTGCTGCTTTGGAATCAGACAAAATAACAACTCTATCGAATCTATCCTCAAAAATCAGTAAATATTTCAGAGCAATTCGGATAGCTCTCCACTTCTCCATCAAAAGATGTTCGATATTTCCCAGCTGAAGCGTAGAAGGAGAACAAGTTCGAAAAGACTCCTGAACCTGCAGTAATGAGATTTTCATAAAACGAGCCATCTGTGTTTGCATGCAACCATTCATATTCTGGGTACCTTGTATCAATAGTATCAAGTGCATAAACCCTCAAAACGTGTTAAATCAAGTTGTTTCCTAATTAAAAAGCATTACATGCAATCTGTCAATCATTTTAAATTAAATATAAGGTTTTTGGTAATAATCTTAAATAATTTGCGATAATTAGTTCTTAATTTTTTTAATAAAAATATTTGATTATTTAAAATACAATTTATTTCTTTAATTATTTATTATTATTTCAGATTCACCAAATCTTCCCCCAGGATGCATCGTTTGTGCGTGGTGCCAAAAAGTTGGCATGAAACTGTTCACCTTGAAAACGCCCAGCGGATGTAAAGCATTTTGCAGTGAACTGTGTTTTACTCAGTGTCGCAGAGCGTCTTTCAAAAAGAACAAGATCTGCGATTGGTGCAAGCATGTTCGGCACACGGTGAATTACGTGGACTTTCAAGACGGAGAACAACAACTTCAATTCTGTAGCGATAAATGTTTAAACCAATACAAAATGAACATATTCTGCAAGGAAACGCAAGCCCACCTACAGATGCACACACACTTGAAAGAAGCCGCTTGCAAAAATGGCTGCCACAGGTTCGGTCAATCTGATAACCCCGGATCTGTGGCTCAGAGACTGCAAAACGAATGGCAATGCCATTTCACCTCAAGAATCAATCGACATCATGGAGGACCTCACCGGATGGTAACCTGTCTGCTGCACCTTCCCCGTCGTCGCCTGCTCTCGAATCTCCTCTGCAACCGCAACCCCCGCCACCTTTAGTTGTAAAAGAAAAGAAGGAACACAAGCAAGATCATGCCCATGCGGAAAAAGAAAGAGAGAAACCGCCGAAGAAATCTTCATCTAAACACTCCCCAAAGAAACATTCGAGTGAAGCTAAACCCCACCACACTAAATCTCGAGACCGGAAAATAAATGGACATCAGCAGCCCAATGAGCAACTAATGAATCCCAGGCGTTCTCCGATTCAGGCTTCACCACCAGCTCATCTTCGCAATAACGCATCTACTAATGGGACTCCTTCACTTTTGTCACCTCCACCTGCTGGACCCATGGTCAGAAGGCATCCCCATATTGGATTGCATCCGCGTCCTTGTCCTCCCGTTCCTTCATCTTTAGGAATGAATAACTTAGATCCCAACAGACATTTTCTTCATAATAATGTGATGCCACCTCCATTCCAATTTCTAGCTCAGCAGCAAATGGAGGCTTTCTTTAGGTCCCAACATGGAATCGACATGAGATCTAAGTTACCTCCCCCTCTACCCCTACCTCCTTGGGGTATGCCAGCCTATCCCCATCAACCCCCGCCACCGCATTTACCACCCCCACCTCTGAATTCAAAAGTCCGTCTTTACCACATTCCTCCCTCCTAATAGGAATCATCACCAAAGTTCATCTTCCAGAAATACCAATCATCATAGCAAACATAACAGACACAACAAGCATGCTTCTGGCCACACCAATAACAGCAGCAGCAGCAGTGGTGCAGCAACACATTCCAAATCTATTACAAATAACACTGCAGTTCAATTTCCACTTCCATCCTCTCTTCCTCCTGTAACAGTAATGGTACCTTTCCCAATAGTACTACCTGTGCCATTACCAATACCCATACCTATACCAATTCCGCCAGATATCATGGAAAAATACAGTAAAGCAAAAGAAACAGAAAAGCATTCCACCTCTCAACCAAAAAGTGATAATGGTAAATGTGATCAGCTCAGCCATCATAAAAGAAAAAACTCTTCAGAATATTCGAAACAGAAGAAAAAACGTAAGTCATCTGTGAATGCCACCAATACAAGTGATCATGTAAATTCAGAAGTCGATATACACGAAAGGAACAACCAAACAGAAAAACATTACAACAGTACAGCCGAAAACTTATGTTACAGACTTTCGGAAACTCCAACAACAGCAGTTCTGACTCAACCTCCAACGACTTCTAAAGTTCTAAGATCAGAACTTGACTTAGAATCAAGAAGCTACTCTCCTGTGTCTGAAGCAATGAGCAGCAATGAAGACGAATACAGTGAAAGAACAAGAATTAAAAATGGCGAGCTGGACGACTTTTCCAACATAAACTTTTCCAGTTTTAATCTCAACCTGATGCGATCTAGTCCCTTGCTTCTGTCTCAGACAGCTGAGCGCCATTTGCAAATTGGAACGAATGAAAATTTAGAGAACTGCAACAGTCAGTCCCCCACAAACTTATCGGTGAAAGACAAACACAGTTTTATGTCTTCCAGCGCTGTTAATTTTAAAAAGAAACATTTGCATGACCAACTGAGTCTTATGACGTAAAATATTCAATTATAAATTCATTTTTGTGATTACCCCTTGTATTATAAATAAAAATTCTGTTTAATATATACTTAGAAAGTACTTTCTTTAATCGTGAAAATACAAAACATTCTAAGTCATAAGTACATAATATTTTAAAGTATATAATATTTATAAGTACATAATGTCATAAGTACATAATATATATATTTATAAGTACATAATGTCATAATGTCATAAGTACATAATATTTTAAATATTTCATTTTCTTCATGCTCTTCTTAATAGCATGCAGTTATGACATTTAGTTAATTCATATTTATGACTTTTGAAAAATTCTTATGACATCCAGTTAATGCATAGTTAATTTTTATAAAATGACGTTTTAATGAATAATGTTTAAAACAATAAAAAGCAATTTTATCACTTATGTTGAATTTGAGTTGACACATAAATGAGATAAATTAAGAATTTTTGTCGTTAAAAAATATAAGCTTATTAACTTACAAATTTTTATTGGAACTTTTATAAAAATTGGGTGAAAATTTTATACAGTTATTATCATAACATACAAACATGCGAAGGGAAAAATTCAAAAATAAATAATTTGATTGAATTTAAATGTAAAAACCTTTCCGAATGATTTTCAATTAATTAAAAAAATTCTCTTTTTAAAGAATTTGATAACAAATATTTATTAATAAAACAATTTTGCATATTGAATCCTAAATTTAAATATTTATGGATTTCTAGCGTTAATAATGCTCTAATGAGAATCTTCTTTTCAATTCCTACTATTAGTTCACACTCTCCCTATGTATATTTATATATCTTGTTCAAATTTTCAATCGTTCATAAAATGCTTTTTATTCATCCACTCAAGTTCAAATGCATTTTTTTTTTTAAAGCTTGTAATGGATGACACTGGATGTTAAAACAGTTTTTCAAATATTAATTCATGAATTAAATTTAATTAATTAATTTTTGTTTTATATAGCAGAAAAAAATTTCTCTTCTATAAGATATTAGCAGGATATAAATTTAGGAATCAATACCATCAGTGGCGAAGCGTGTGAAAAAAAATGTCTTTTTCAGATTCTTTTTTTCATTGTGGGTTCTAGTCTGAGTCGAGGAGGGAACAAAATGGAAAATGAAACATGTGAATAAATGAGTGAGAGAGATGGAAAGTATGTACGTGAGAGAGAGAGATAATTTTTTTCTAACTTAAAAAAATGAATGAAAATTATTTATAAAGGAATATAGTGGAAAAAAATTAGGAATTGACTTTAAAAAAAAATTTTTTTTACATTACTTGTTTTTAAATTTTCATTGTTAACAGTCTTTCATTATTATGTATGAAAAAAAGTATATTACAAAATTAAAAAGTCATTCCTGTTTAGAAGTCTTTTAAGCAAATCAAATCCGGTATGTTATTCAAAACGGCAGTAGAAATAAATACATGTAAGTTTTTAAAATCTGAATTTTTAATGCTTTTAACTAATATAAAAAATATTATGTTGAAAATCTTATTAGTAATTTAAAAACTAAATGAGGTCTTTAATATTAAGTGAACTTTTTCAAAAATTTTTTTTACGATAATAGAAAATGTAAACTAAAAATATATAATTACATTTTTTTTTAATCATACTAATAATTAATTATATTTATTATTATTTATAACTTAAAATGACTTTTCTTAAATGGTATCTTTCACAAATACCGATCGATGGATCATATGCTTAAAAAAAAAAAAAAAAATGCTTTAACATTTCAAGGTGAAGATTATATGATACTACGTATAATCTGAGAACATTTTTTTTCAATTCCTTCTTTTTAGCTCAGACTCTCCCTATATATATCTTGTTCAAATTTTCAATCGTTCATAAAATACTTTTTATTCATCCACTCACGTTCAAATACATTTTTTTTTTTTAACTTGTAGAGGATGACACTGGATGGTAATACAGTTTTTTCAAATATTAATTCAGTAATTAAATTTAATTCATTAATTTTAGTTTTTTTAGATTTAAGTTGCATGTATCTACCAATAGATCGCTCCAGATAAACTTAAAAAAAATGAGTGAATGAAAATTATTTATTAAGGACTTTCTGCAATAGAGTGAAAAAGTAGGAAGTGACTTCAAAAAAATGTTTTTACATTACTTGTTTATTTTGGAAGTTTCATAAAAGTGGATTCTATACAACCACCACCTAAAAATAGTTTTACCAACAAAAATCTATAGACTTTTATGAGGGAGAAACGTAAACAATCTTTTATACATAAAGAAAGAAACATAACTGTTGCGGTTAAAAGGGCTTGGCGTTCAAAAAATTAGACACTTTGCAATCGGTATTCTACATGGATTTGTGCGAATAGATGAAAACTTGTATGTAACTTGTACGTAGATGAACTTGTAATGAATTTATAGATTAAAAACGGTTTATAGGAAGCCAAATTAATAATCAGTTATGATACTTGTTAAAATTTTCATATCAAGGAAATATGAATATTTTATCACATTCTTTCGTTTTCATCATTTCCACTATCTTACATTTATAAAACAAAAATTTGTAAGTAGGGCTGCCAGTGTAAAAGCAGAACTTGACTGATATAGGCTCGAACCTCCTGCGGATTATACACCGCTGTGGTTACACGACTTTATTTTTTTTTTTTTTTTTTTTTCCAGGCCTAAAATGGACAACAACAGAATGAAATATTTTGCTTTTTGAACTTCAATACCTTTAAGAGCAAAATAATGTTCTTTAAGAATTTTGGCGATATTCTTGATGAACATTCTTATTATAATCTCCTTTCGATGTATTGAAAGAACTTCAACAAGATCAAAATAATGTTTGTTTAGAATTCTTTTTCTCACTCCCTTTAAAAAACATATGCTACATTTAGAATAATAATAGGTTATAAGACGAATTAAAATGCTGTGAATTACGCCTACAGTTGATACGGTGGTGTAAATTATTCAAGTTTTTTGCCCTGCGAATTATATGAGATCTTTTATATTTTGCGGGTCAAAAATGACTCCTGTGTGGATTATACGACATTTATTTTATTTTATCGGGCAAAAAAGCACGGTGAGATACACGGCGCAGCAAATCATAGGCAAAAAAAATTATACTTTACATAACAACTTTTATTTATCTATAATCTTTTTATTATCAAAGAATAGCAATTTTAGTAAGTAGAAGAATCCAAAAATCATCTATTCCGTCTTATAATTTAGACGTTTTAATTGATTGAAATTATTTGCAAATTGAATGCAGAGATATAACAAATTTTTCTATGAAGTCTGATAATACTAACAAAAACACAATGTTTTTAAAAAAGGTTATCATTAAACTTTAAATTTTAAATAATCCAATTAATTTCCAATAGAAAATTTAAAAAAAAAAATATTACAAAATCCTGTAATCGTTTAATAGTTAGATAAGAAACACTTGACACAAAATTATGTCAAGATAGCAATTGCGCAGGCGCAGAACGACTACGGATTATACGCCGCTGTGAATTATGCCAGATTGTTTTCGTTTTGACGCCATCAATTATTATTGCAGTTTGCAGTCAGTAAAATGTGAGGGGTTTCTTTTTCCCAAGTTCTCTCGATTCTATTCAGCATGAAAGCTTTTTAGGCTGTGTACTTTCAGAAATTATTTTTTATTGATACTTCTGGAGAAATTATTTAAATTTTTTAACATATAGGCGCTGATTTTAGATAGTTGTTTACATTGATGATGACTCATATATGATCATGGCAAGACAAATAGAAAATGAAATCATCTCTGTTATATCAAAAAGAAAAGCGTTTTTAGACAGTCCGTTTTAGAAGTTAAATTTTATCGATACTTCTGAAGAAATTCTAATGTTTTTAATGTATAATGGGGATGGTGGCAGTCATTTGCATTGATGATGATTCATTTCTTAAAAGCAAAATAAATAAAATTCTCTCAATTATATTTGGGTTTTTTTACATTTTTAAAAGTTCATTTTTATCGATATTTAATTTTTATCTTCTGGAGAAGTTCTAATGTTTTTAATGCACAATGACGGATTATAGGAAGTCATTTACATTGATGATGCTTCATATGATCAAGGCAAACCAAACAAAAACAAGTAATATAAAAAAAAAATTTAAAGTCAATTCCTACTTTTTTTTTTTTTTTTTTACTCTATTACAGAAAGTCCTTTATAAATAATTTTCATTCATTTTTTTTAAATTTATCTTAATTAATTTAGTTTAATGAATGAATTAATATTTGTAAAGAGTGTATTAACATCCGATGTCATCCACTACAAGTTAAAAAAAATGTATTTGAACTTGAGTGGATGAATAAAAAGTATTTTATGAACGACTGGAAACGTGAACAAGATATATATAGGGAGAGTGTGAACTAATAGTAGGAATTGAAAAATGAAATCTTCTCTATTATATCAGAAAGAAGGGTGTTTTTAGAAGTTAAATTTTATGGATACTTCTGAAGAAATTCTAATGTTTTTAATGTATATAATGGCGGATTGTGGGCAGTTCATTTGCATTGATGATGATTCATTCCATAAAAGCGAAGCCATACAAGAAGAATACTCATTTCTGTGTGCGATGAATAGAGAGCTTGGCGTGAACACCACTACCTCATCTTTTATTCAGGGCAACAAAACACTAATTGTGAGCTCGCACCTACCAAAGAATCCTTTTCTTGCTGATTCTCGGGGAGAGATTAGAATCACAAGTTTCTTCTCTAATCAAGCCACAGTCCAAACATGCGATGCTGTTCTTTTCATGAGCAAGCAGCCCAGCGTTGGGCCCAGTTGTCATTCAAGCAGCCGCGAGGGCCCAGCCTTTCTTTGTGCACGGTTTTCTTTCACAGAAGAAAACTCCGTAATTACTGCAAATGAAGGAAAGGGCGTATGCCTTCCCAGCGAATGGGACGGGCTTCGAGTCCATGCAGATGAGCTCACAAAAGAACGGAGAAAAAGAACGGAACAAGAAAACGTTCTTTTTTTTTTGTTCTGCTTGCAGCAACTATCGTGTGCGTCTTAAAAGGGGGGGGGCCTCTCCAGGAAACATAAACGCCAAGAAAATTAGAGGTTCCCTTTAAGTTTTCCTTTTTTATTTTTTTACTTATTCTACTTGGTTCTTTTTTAGTTATTTGTTCTTTTTTTTTTTACTTCCCCAATGCTTGTTTGGCAGTATCTTTAAAAGGAGTTTTGAGTTTCAGTTTCGAGTTTCTCATATTGTTCGAATTTTCGTAACGCCCTGTTTTCTGGATGTGATAAAATGGCGAAAAAGGGGGAAAAAGATAATGATAATAGTTAATATAAGAACACGAAATGAGTAAATAAATAAATAAAAAATAATAAAACAATATTTTACGGGAAAATTCTTCTCTATGCTACGTTTTAATTCGAGAATATTATTTCTCAGAAAAGTCTTTCATCGTTTTTTGTTGTTGTTGTTGTTAATGTTGAGTGGGCGAGATGAAACGTTTTCAGCTAAATGTTGAAACAATATTAAAAAGGTGTGTACTTTAGCGCGGGAAAATGTTGAATAAGAACAGGAACCACATACGAGTGTGAATGAATTTAATATTTCTTCCTTTTTTTTTTTTTAAATATGTAGTTTTTCTGTTCAAGAGGCACTCTACAATATTCTACAAAGCACAAAAGCTGTCTTTAAAAAAAAGTGAAATCATTTCAGTTTATCTTAAAATTCTGTGTTATGAAATTCGATTTAAAATTTATATTGCATAACAAATTAAAAATTTAATTTACATATTCTTCAAAGAAATTTCGAATATATTATTCAAATAATATGATTTTCATATTGTTCAAAGAACTTTCGAATATATTATTCGAAAAATATGATTTTCATATTCTTCAAAGAACTTCGAATATATCCTTCGAACATTATGATATTCATATTGTTGGAAGAGTTTTAAGAACTACTATTTTTATAACGTACCACATAATTGAGTTTTTGACATATTGTTATGTTCATGCATGAATGTTTATTTTGAATACTAAATTTTTATTTTGTCACTAAATATGTATTTAATTACGTCACATGAAAATGTGGGGCAAACTATCAACGTTTTGCACTTGCCACTTGTCAAGATTTTAAGAACATTGACTCTCGTGTTTCCAAGTATATAAATGCGAACCTATTTTCTTAAAAAAAAATCATTAAACGAGAAAAATACACTTCTTCTTCTAGAAATGAATGATGGTTGATAAACTAAATTATTTTCATGAATAAATCAGAAAAGGTCTTCGTGATCAGGGTCCAATTGTTAATCAACAAACATCTTTGTCTGTGCAGTAAAGCTTTCTCTGCTATCCATTAAAACGGAAATCAAAAATACATTCATACAAAAGAATCAATTTGGATTCTTTTTTTCTAATGCAACTGGCAAACACTTAGACAGTTGCCTTGATGCCTTAAGGCAAGCGCCGCACCGACGTTACACACTTAGCACTACCCAGGAGGTGCGTGTAGCTTGAAGAGAAGCTACGGACGCGGAGTAACAGTACCTCCACAACGCTCTATGATTCTGTTAGACGGGACCTAAGATTTAAAGTGGTTTCCGAACCACTACAAAGATCCATGGCACAGCCGGGACTCGAACCCAATTTGGAAATTTTAATTTTAGAAAAATTTACAACTGCACTATTGATTAATAAAGGCTCCAATTCCCTAGTAACGCATTGGATTTCTGAAGTAAGGCATCCGGATTAGTAACATGACAAAAGACACCGAACAAGAAACATCCGCGTTCCCTGCCATGAATGGCCACAACACATTCACAGAAGTCTCAAGAGTGCGATCCTGCTCCCTTTCACCCAAGGTTTTCTTTCAAAATCATTATAGTCAGTCGCGCTGCCTGTTTAATACTGAATCTGCTAATATCTGTCGTCTCAGTGTCGAATCACCATTGGAAAACAACTGAAATAATTATGAGCATTTGTATTCACCGGTAGAAAATTAAAAAGAACAAGTAATATATAAAAAAAAAAAAAATTTTAAGTCAATTCCTACTTTATTTTCTCTCTATTGCAGAAAGTCCTTTATAAATAAAATTGAAATTCTGCTCTTACATCTGGCGCCATCTATTGGTAGTTATATACAACTTAAATCTAAAAACTATAATTAATTAATTAAATTTAATGAATGAATTAATATTTGAAAAACTGTATTAACATCAAGTGTCATCCCCTACAAGTTCAAAAAAATGTATTTGAATTTGAGTGGATGAACAAAAAAGTATTTTATGAACGATTGAAAATTTGAACAAATATATAGGGAGAGTGTGAACTAATAGTAGGAATTGAATGAAAAAAGAACACTATGTGGGAAACTGGCAAGCGGTCAAGACGGTTAGGTTCACACAATAGTAGCGTATTATTAGAGAAAGGAATTTTTGGATGAATTTTTACAATAAAATAATATTAATTTTGAATGATTCAAAATTTAAATTACATAATATCAAAAGAGAATTTAGAAGAACAAGTTTCGGAATAACTATTGAACTTTATTGATTTATTATTATTTTTCAAACGGCCCCTCCCCTTTCAAAGTAGATGAATAAAAAGTATTTTATGAACGATTGAAAATTTGAACAAGATATATATAGGGAGAGTGTGAGCTAATAGAAGGAAATGAAAAAAGAGGTCCATCGGGCCCATCAATGTACGATAATATATATATGTATTATTGTAAAGTGTAATGTATGTCTTAATCCATTAATACATTAATAACAATTGTACCTATTGTACTTCAGCTTAAATAACTTTTTTACTTTTGGTAGCTACAACAGAAGACCAACCTTTCGATTAATAAATTTATAATAATTAATAAATTAATTAATATATAGATATATATGACTAATGTAATGACTAATGTATCAAAACTTTTATCGCTGGCGAATAGTGGCTGATTTACAGTACTTGAGAAGCAAAATCATTTCAATAATTAATTGAATATTCAAAAATACTAAAATTGAAATTTAAAAATACTAGCTAATAGCTAATACTTGCAAATATTTTCTTGGTTAAATTTTACACTTTGCTATCGATTTATTTGAAAATTGTATTTATAAATTTTACCACCTGTTTCTTAAGATAGTTAATAGACGGCGCCACGACAGTGAAGGCCTCCAATCATTTTTTTTTTTTTATTCGCAATTACAACAAACATCAATTATCAATTTTAAATGAAATCGGTTTCGGAGAAAGATACGTTTCATGCTCGCGTATCACGCGTATATTGGTATTTCTGTGTATTCTGAGAAACTTTCATATAATCATCATCAATAGGATAATTTTATAGTAACATCAATGTATTTGTAGCGACACCTATTGATGGAAAATGGAATACAAATTGAACGACGTCCACTTTCACTGTTAAGAAGGGAATTTCCCCGCTAGAACGAAAACAGAACTTTGTTGGTATTACGTAGTTGGCGTTAAGAAGAAATGGAATAAAGATGTAAATGTGAAAATTGATTATCGTCTTTTATTTGCCGTCTGGATTTTAATAACACTACGCAACCTTTTTACAAAGCCGCCACATATTTAAACATTACATTATTTGCATCACTATATTATTTACATTATCAAAATCTACATTATTTGCATCACTTATGAAAATACCTAAGGAAAAAACCTTGCTCTTTCGACTTTTGAATCATGAATTGAAAATGAAAAAAAAAGAGTTAAAATTTAACACTTCTTTTAAATCATTAATTTACAAAATTTTAATAAAATATTTAAAAACAATTCAAATGCTACATTGATTCAGTTTAAATGATTTTTTTATTTGTGACAACTACATCAGAAGACCACCTTCTTTTTTTCTTTTTTGAAAAATAGATTCGCCATGTCAAATAGAATTTCAAATACAGAAATATAAAATGAATTTTAAAGCACTATAAATGTTTGGTTGCATTTGTTTCGAAGAACAAACAATATCTTAGAATTCGTCCCTGATTATCGTTTATCATCCAATACGAGATCCTAAAATATTTAAACTTTTTTTCGATAATTAAAAATTAAAGAAATAATAAAGTAATAAAAGAATTTATTCAGTATTCTTACAACTCTACTTCCTTTATTTCGCTTTGTTTACAAACATTTGCTTACAAAAGTGATCATGTTTTCTATCAACTTTTTCAAATAAAGAGAATAAATTTCATAAAGTTAATCATTTCTATTTAAATTTTTTTTTCTCTTTCAACATTCTTTATTAGAATCATGTTACGCTCCGTTTTCTTCTGGAACCGTTTTTTAAATCTTTCTAAACAGAAAAGCTTTCGATATTTTCAGAGGAGCACAATTCGGACAAAATTGAGTTATGAAAATGTTGAAACGTTTAAAGAAAAAGTTTTAAATGGACCATCTTTATCAGATTTCATAAATAAAAATGAAAATTCATCTGTAATCAAAACAGTTGCAGATCATCCACCTTATATATTTCCTCAAAATAATCAATCTAGAAAAAGTAAGGCAAAATTTCTTTCATTTTACTTTCCACGATAATTAACATGGCCATTTAATTATTTTTTCTAATAACGGGACATCTATTAATTTTATGTAATGATGTATTTGTATTAAAAGAAAACGCATATTCTTGATAGTTTTTATTAATAAATGAGAAGAACCTGAAGGAAAACATTAAAATAAATAATTTATTTTCTAAAGAACAAATTTGCTAAAGTATCCCAAGTATTGATTTAATATTAGAATAAAAGTTCTTGGCAGGTTTCCTAAAAAATTATTGAGATAATTAACATTGATTTAAGAACAGCAAACTTTGTGTTTTTTCACTCCACCATGATATAATCATCATAGAAAAACCCCATTCTATGGAACATTAGCACTGGGCAAATTTCAAATATATTCAATATTTATAAGAAAGTTCATGATTCAAATTATTGTTGTGGGAAGCGTTTGAACAATTCTGCGTAATGACTTTCGATTGAATTGTTCCCAGAGTTCCATTCAGTCCCTTTTTTGCAGTGTAATGTAGTTTGAAGTAAGTGTCATAAAATACTTCTGGGTCTTAGTTACAAATAGTAAAAACCTGCTTCAGTCAATACATCCATTGCACTTTAAATTTCTTCCCCACACAAGTATTTCATTTCAATTCGCCCAATCAAATATTTTTAATTCTTCAAACAAAGCCTTCTTATCCAAATGTTCTTTTATTCAATTCCTTCTATTAGCTCACACACTCTCTCTATATATTTTGTTCAAATTTTCAAATCGTTAATAAAATATTTTTTATTAAAAAACTAAAAATTAATTAATTAAAAGAATTTAATTAATGAATTAATATAAAACCAGAGTTAACATCAAGTGCCAACCACTACAAGTTCAAAAGAAATGTATTTGAACTTGAGTGGATGACACTTGATGCTAATATAATTTTATATTAATTCATTAATCAAATTTAATTAATTAATTTTAGTTTTTTTTTTAGATTTAAGTTGCATATATCTACCAATAGATGGTGCCAGATAAACTGAAAAAAATAATGAAAATTATTTATAAATGACTTGCTGCAATATAGTGAAAAAAAGTAGGAATTGACTTTAAAAATTTTTTTTTTTTTATATTACTTGTTCTTATTTACTTTTATAGAATACAACAACTGTAAAATCATGCATTCTTTTTTACGTCACTAGAATCACTTTCTTGCAATTTTCAGCGAGTTTACAAGCATGGAATTGAGTTGCGTATCTGAGAAACGCATTGTCATTACCATCAGATTTGTTAAAATTTTTAGCACCTTTTTTTTTTTTTTTATATATAATTGTTACTTTGATTTGCTCTCTCTGAAAGCAGGATATTTTGTCATCCTGAATTTATGCTTAGAGACAAAGAAACAGGCTAGCTGATAACAGGACAATTAATGATAGTTCACATCTGAAATTCAAAATTCCAACTACATCTAATTGATAAATTTTTAAATAGAATAATTATTGTTTCTGTTTCACTGAGGGATTGTCGGTGTTTCAAGAATTTGATCCTTTACTGTATTTTTTTCAAAGCATTTCTCTGTTTGGTTTTACACAGTTCATAAGGAAATAAACCTGTTCCAGCTATTTCTTAAATTTTTATTTCAGTAAAATATTCATTTTAAAAACACTGGATATTTATTATACCATTTACTTTTATCTGTCAGTGCAATTTGTTCTCTCAACTTCAATTAAAAATGTATTCACCATTTATAGCTAGTGTAAAATTTATCAGCACAATTTGAGTTTATGCAAAATAGCAAAAGTAAATGAAGGAAAGCTGAAGCAGTAGAGGGCATTCCAGTTACTAGATTAATAATTTTTATTTAATGCAAAAAAATAATAAAAAAAAAAAACCTGACAACAATGTACAAAACATAAAGACTTTTTGTAGAATGTTTTGTCTAATTATTTTGTTCTAGTGAAACTATTTCATTAACTTCATTCTGAATAATGAAACTAAACATAGTCTAATTATATATATATATATTTATTTATTAATATTTTAATAATTAGATATGTTTCTATTTCTTGAATAAGACAAAAACCAAGATTTTCTATAATTTTTAAAATAAAAACCAATAATTTATTTTACTTTAGTGAAAAACTCAAGATATTAAGGGAAAACACAAACATTGATTTCGTCTGATTTAAAAGATAGATTATACTTTATACATTTACAAGATTCACAATTATGTTTCATATTCGAATGTATAAATTAAAATATTTTATTTTGTTGTAAAATTTTTGATAAAAATACTTAAATGCATTCTATATGTTATTTATAAATAGAAAATATTTTAAATAATAAAAATTAAAATTTCATTTAGAAATTAATAAATAATCATTTCTTTTAATTGAAAGGTTAGATCTTGCCTACCTAAACAAAAAACATAGAAGAGAAGCTCTCCAGTTATATTTGAAGAAAACCAAACCTTAAATGTATCTATTATTTATCAAGCAAAGGAAATTTAAAATCAGCAATTTATGATATTTTCCATAAAGCAAATGAATAAAAATTTTATATTTTAATAATCATTTAGATTTTCTTAAGGTTAAAAGAGGTTAATCACAGAAATAAAAGGGCATTTTAGAATAAAATGGTAAATGTTGGTTGGTATTTAAATAAATAAAGTCTATATATTTTTTCTTGTAAATCTTTAAAAGTCACAACAGTTTTACATTGGGACCCATTGATGGCAGTGCTGTGCTTCATGTGGGTTATAGGTCTAAATCAAAGGAATAAAAAATAATTTTCAGTACAATTTCTTATATTTTTCTTTACAAAAACCCAGTGTGCATGTGATATGATCCTTATATTTTTAATTATAAATTACTTTTCTTCAAATTTACATTTTGTTAATTTAAAAATGGCTACTAAATAAAACTTGCAATTTCCTAAAATATTTTGATTTGTAGTTAGTTACATTTCTCATAGTGAATATTCATCAAATATTTATTTTTGTGCTGTAGTTTATATAGAAACGTATGGATGCCAGATGAATGTAAATGATACAGAAATTATCAACTCAATTTTTAAAAATGCTGGATTTGAAATTGTCAATGATATAGACAAAGTGAGTTAAATTATTCCGATTTAATATAATTTTTTTTCTCTTTTTCAATGTTGTTTTTGCTATTAATAATTTAGGATTTTAAAAGATGTTATTATTTTATTTTATAAGTTTTATGCTTTTTTTTTTTTCAAGAAATGATAAGAAGCAAAATGTTTCAGTTATTTGATTATAAATTAATGCATCAATTATTTATTTATTTTTTGTAAATCATAATTATTTCTTGAATATGTTCTTTTATCAAGCAACATTAGTTTTTAATTTAATAATTGATAGAACAATCTGATAATTTATTTGTAATTCACTGGATGTATATACTTAGTAACTGATAATTAACCCAATGTTAAAATCAAATTAAATTGAAAAAAAATATGCTTATATAAATATTTAAATTTTTGTTTGGAATTTTTTTTACACACTATATTTTATTAATCCTTAAAATTTGGTTTTTCATAATATCTTTAATAATATTTTGTCATTTTATATTGAAGGTGTAGTAATTCTAAAATGTTTTTTTTTGCTTTATAAACTGTTGGAAAATTCAGAATTTAAAATTAGGAAAATTCAATTGTATTACTTTTATAAATTTCCTTATGTAAAATAAGAGAGTGGATTATTAAATATTTTAGTTTATAAAGCTATTTATTAATTAAATAATGAAACAAAAATATATACTTAGACCGATGTTATATTTATTGTAACTTGTGCAATTCGTGAAGGAGCTGAACAGAAAATATGGAATAGATTGAAACATTTAAAACATTTGAAAATGAAACGTGGCAAGAAAAGGGAACATAAATTAAAGATCGGTTTACTTGGTATGAATTTTTCACTCATATATTTGTAGGCATTTGATAGTAATCTCAACAGAAATATTGTGGAGATAATTATCTATCAATGCATTTGCACAACATTTCTTGTCACAGAGAATTCTTTTGTGATTTTTTGTTTGTTATTTTTTCTTGTTCTTTTGCATTTCTTATATATGATTTTTTTGTCTCAAATAAACATTAAAAGAATAAAATTATAAATTAAATTAACCATTTTGTTTAAAATAATTCATATGTACTGTATGCTAAATGATTCAAACAAATATATTGTTTCCTATTTCAAATAGTCAGTTTTTTTTTTTTTTTTAAAATATATTATGGTAAAAAAGTAATGAATTTTGAAAATAAGTTTTTGTTTTAAATTTGCTTCACCGTTTAAAGTGGTTTAAAACATAAGTTAAAAGATTATTTATGACTAGCACATATATTCTGCCATTAAACAGCTCAGAAGAAAAAAAAACTTATTAACTCTTTTTAATTTAGATTCTTATCAGTTCAAGTCAACATCTTTACTTTTCACAATGGTATAAAATATTAATTGATTTAAAATTTATTTATCATTTAATATTATTAATTTATAAATTATTTTAGAAAAAGAAATAAATGTGTGATTTATATTTATGTTTATTAATATTTCTTCACCTCCTCAGGAGTTGCCCTTTTACAGTTTGGGGAGAATGATGAGGATGAGAAGAAGTCTGATTAGTTCCTGTGACGCTCTACATGCATCATATGAGACCAGGACCTGCGGCTTAAAGTGATTCGGGAAAACTATGCCCATCCATGGCACAGCCGGGATTCAAAACCGAGAGTCAGGACGCTAGCCACTCGGCTATCAGACCCCATACTGTACTGTACTGTGTACAGGGTGGACAGACAAGGGTAAGTGTGCAGGAGGAGGACAGATACGGTCTAAGGGTGCTGGGATACAGAGAACGTTGATGAGCTTTGTTGGAATGCAGAATGGATATTTGGTT